>AWUE01021373.1:0-125138 GCA_001974825.2 Corchorus olitorius
TATTATCAATCTTGTTCTTACAAGAAATCTCTTGTAATTACTTTTCCTTTTGTCAATCAAATAACAAAACCTTGTTATTTTTCTTTTCATGAATCAAGAAAATATCATTTTACAGCAATCCTTTTATGTTTTCTGAATCTAGAATCAATGATTTAAACACGTTTGTGTGACTTTGATTCAGGACTCGCAACTCGTTTTGATTTATTTTATGTTTGCTGCACTCCAAGCAATCCTTTACTTTTCACTGCACTTTTTCTCAATTTTTACTACAAAATTGAACTTTTATTTTTACTTGCATCTTTTTCTCAATTTTTAAGACAAAATTGATCTTTTAATTTTCATCGCACTTTTTATCAATTTTTTGACAAAATTGATTGGCACGCTCGGTACCCTTTCACCAAGAACTCCAAAGAGATTTTTTGGCGCGAACAAAATCAAAAATAAATTTTGATCAAATGGGCTTTGAGTTGGGAAAGAAAAGTTGCAGGTTCCATTAGAATAAAACTTTGTAAAAATTGACTAAAGATTTAACTGCCGAAAAAAGGGTTTATTTGGTTTTTTTAAAGAGTTTAGGGGTTTATTTGACTAAAATAAAAGTTTAGAGACTTATTTGATCGTTGGGTGTAAGTTCAGGAGTGAATTTGATCATTAAGCCTATTATCATCATTCCAAAGTTTTATTTTAAGTATATGGGGATAAGAAGTACTTCATTCTGAAAATAAATGGGTCTAGCTCTCTCACGTTTTTCTCTCTGTTCTCCTATCCCCTAGGTCTCTCTAGTGGGGATTTTATCCTGTTTTCATACATGTTTCTTTCCTTCTCTTCCCATTGGGGATTCTGTGAGGATTTATCTTTGTTTGTTGTGATTTTTTGGCTTTATCATTATCTTAATCTTCAAGATTTTTTTCAATTTCAAAATGAGAGTGCAGCGATTTATAATTTGGTGGGGGCTTTATTTTTCTATTTTCGTTTGTTTGATTTCCTGTTTTCCTCCTTCATCCTCTTTCTTCTTCTATTTGATTTTCTTTGGCAAGATCCTATGGCTGGTGAGGTGTTATCGAATTTGTGCTCACAATTGTCGCTCCAGGAGGGTGATAAAGAAAAGGTTATTATTGACAATGAGTGGGTGAATGGAGCTGATGAGGAAGAACCCATGCACTGTTTATTGGGGAAATTGATGCTGCGAAAGCCAGTTCATGTGGATGGTATTAGAAATGTGCTACATCAAGCCTGGAAATTGGAGGGCGATCTGTTGGTACAACAGGTGGGGATTAGCTTTTTGTATTTCAATTTGAGGATGCTTTGGAGAAGGACCGTGTATTTGTCTCACAACCATGGTCTTTTAAGAAGGCTTTGCTGGTTCTCAAGGAATATGATGTTATCAAGGAGCCGGTGAGTATACAATTTCGGATTTGTCCATTTTGGGTGAGGGTTTTCGATTTGCCTCTAAGATTGCAAAATGAAAGAGTGGGAGTTGCGGTAGGTGAGGCAATTGGGGAAGTTCTTGATATCGATCCCAATTGGGGTCGTTATATGCGGATTCGGGTTGATGTTGATTTGTTGCTTCCTTTGAAAGCTGGTACTACGGTGTCATCTTCAACATGTGATATTGAGGTTGAATTCTGATATGAACGTATGGCAGATTTCTGTTATGTGTGTGGGATGCTTGATCATCAAGAGGGGGAATGTCCTGAAGGGGTTATAATGCGGAAGGAAAATGGTTTTGTTGTTAGAAGATACTATGACAGGTTGAAAGCAGAAACTCCGATGGTGAAGTCATTGAAATTATCTCCAGATGTGGCTAAGTTGAAAATAGTTTTTGGGGGCTCCAAGCATGAAGGTAAGTTACCTGCTATGGCTGGTTCGATGTCAACTGGTGCTGCTTTGAAGTACAAGAGCGTTGGGAGTTCAATGCTGCCTTCGGGTTGGCGTTGTGGCTTTCACAACCACGTTGATAGTTTGATCTTGCGGGGCAGAGGGGTGGCGCGTGGTATAGCGGAGGAAGGGAAATCGCGTGAGTTTGTTCTTGTGGGGCACGTTTTGGGTGACCAAGAAGTGGATTCTAATAGGTCTAGTGGTTTAAACCGAATATTTTTGCAGTAAGCTGAGGGTCATGGAGCAGAAAGTGGGAAGTTACGAATGGATGATGATGAGGCGGCAAGGATCAATGCGGTTCAACAGGGGTTGTTACCAGCTGGAATGGGGGCGAGTCCTCAATTTGAGGATGATCGTTGTAGTGCTTCCATAAATCGGGAATTGGGTCACAATGGGGCTAAATTAATTCCTGGTGTTGGGCCTTGCAATATGGGCCTAGGAAAGGGAGTATAGGGCATCCAAAAAATGTTTGGGCTTCAAAATAAAAAGGCTAAAATCTCAATTTGGTACCAAACCTTTTAGGAAAATATCAACTTAGTACCAAACCTCTAATTTCGGATTATTAGGTACCAAACGTTTGAAAAAGCGTCCAATTAAGTACTTTTCTCATATTCTGTCAGAGAGTGAAGTACACCACAGTTAGTAACGCGTTAGATGAATTTTAAATGAAAAAAAATAGTCACGTGGCATTAAAATAGCCCCGTGGAATTTACCTAAAAATTGTTAACTTTTTAATTTAAATAAAAAATTATTAACTCATTAAAAAAAAAGCAGAAAAAAAAGAGTCCTTTTTCTTCTTCTTCTTCCTTCCAAACCTAAGTCCTAAACCCAGAAACCCCATTTCTTCTTCTTCTTCTTCTTTCTTACTGTCATTGACAGTATACGGTATACCCTAGCTGTCGCGGCTCCTCCACTGTATACCACCATCGCCGGACTCAAGCAAGAATACCAAGAACCCTAGATCTATTTTAAGCCCTTTATTTTTTGGAGGAAACATGGATACAAAAAGCTCAGCAACGCCACCGTCCCTAATGTTCAAGTCTTATGGGACCTTTGCAGGGCCATGTTCGGATCCAGGCTTGAACCCGACTATGGGTTCTGTATTGCCTTCATGGTTGATGGTGAGATGCTTCTCGTCGGTGATTCTACCAAAGAAGGTTATGCCAGGACTCGGGCTCATAAGCCTGTGAGAAGTCAAGCTCTGCTTTTGAGAAGGGAACAGGGAGCAAAGTTTTCAACACGAAAGCCAAATTTGGAGGCAAAAGCAGGGAAATTTCCATCGATTGTAAGTAAACGAGGATGCAAACCTTTGTTTCAGTATTGATAACCAAAGGGTATTGCAAATAAAGCGACTTAAATGGAAATTTAGAGGGAATGAGAGGATTGAATTCGATGGGTCTCATTCAAGTATCCTGGGATGTTTATAATTGTTTATTTGATCAAGAATTAAACAATGGGCATGTCGTTTTCATGTTCAATTTTGAAGATGAAGGCTCTGAAAATCTTGAAGAGGATTGTAATCAGAGTCTTTTCAACGAGAAGAACAATGGCGTCGTTTTGTGAAAGCAGCAACAGCAACAGAATTCATGTAGTTTTGGCATGAATGGAATTGAGTGAAAAAGATGAGGAAAAGCTTTCTGAGAACCACTAGAAGTTCTTCATCTTCTTTAATATCCATGGCATCAACGTTTAGAAGCATGGGTCAAAAGGAAGAAAGATGAGCTGCTGGAAAAAATTCTTGGGTTGAATAGCTTATAGACCATGCCATGGGCTACGATTATGATAGTTTTTTGGGTTTGAATGTTCATCATTGTTCTTGATTGTTCTTGATGTGTTCTTGAAAAAGTTGGGCTTTTGATTTTTGTTGGAGACAAAATTTTGGAAAGTTTGTGTTTTTTCTAGTGATAAATAATAATTAATCTCATTAAGTATATATTAATTTTTAAAATCTAGCAATAATAATAATAATTATATAATATAATTACCATAATTAGTATAATATATTTAAATTATTAATTATGGAATTTTTTATAATTAATTGCTATGTAAATGTAAATATACCATAATTTTCATAATTTTCGGTCAAAAATAGTATGTATTGATTTTTGGTCATATTTTGAAATTATTATGTATTAACTATCCACTAAATAGTTAGTTAACAAATTTTTTGTGGGCTAAATTATTTGTCAAAAATATATAAATTTATATGTAGCAAAAAAATATATATAAATTTATAAAATTTGGCTATAGGGACTTTTTTGCATAATTAGTAATCAAATAGGGACCTAACATGTAATTTCACCAATAATTTCTACCTAAAATACACGTGGTTAACGGATGAGTGGATTTAACGGCGCGTGTCTTTCAATCTCTACTGTCAAGATCAAAAAGTACTTAATTGGACACTTTTTCAAACGTTTGGTACCTAATAATCCGAAATTAGAGGTTTGGTACTATGTTGGTATTTTCCTAAAAGGTTTGGTACCAATTTGAGATTTTAGCCAAATAAAAAAGAGGCAGGTGTGGGGCTAGATGAGGGCACTGGATCAAATTGGTCTAAACAGGTACATGATCCTTGTTTGCAGCAGCTTAAAAAGAAGGCTAAAGCAGTTCCGGAACATGATGAATTTTCTACCTCAACTTTGCCGACGGTTCGTCAGTTGCCTGCTGAGTTAGCTCAAAATTGCCCTTTTGTTTTTGGTGCGGAGGCAGATACTAAGAAGAAACAACCAAAACGCTGGAAGAAAATTGTCGTCGCTTCTGATAAATATTCCTTCCAGACTCTTGCACCGCAAACTAATCTTATCCATGGAAGGAAAAGGGGTTCGGCTCAGGAGAGTTTCATGTCTCTTGGGGAGGGAATTGCGAAACGATCGAGTGAGGATGAAGATAATAAATGTGTTGCGGGTTTGGGAGTGGAGCAGGAAGCAGGTGTTGCTGCAGCTGAGGAGTATATTCCAATTGCTAATCAGAATGATGAAGAAGAGTGTTTTTGTTGTACTGTTTGTGGAATGGCGGGGGTGACTAAGGATCATCCCTGCTAAGGACCATGAGTCTTTTTGTATGGAACTGTTGAGGGCTTGGGGCCTCTCGATCAGTCCATGTTCTTCGTAGTCTAGTTAATTGTAATAAGCCCCAAATTTTATTTTTGTCAGAAACTAAGAGAAGTGCTAATGAAATGGAATGGATCCGTTCTTTCTTGGGTTATGATTATTGTTTCTCTGTAAGTTGTATAGGTTGTGCAGGTGGCTTGGCTATGTTATGGGTTAATTCCATATCGGTCTCGGTTATTTCTTATTCCCTTTCACATATTGATGTATTGATTGGTAATGTAGTTTATGAGCAATGGCGTTTTACGGGTATATATGGTCAGTTTGAGACAAGTAGAAGGCATGATACATGGTCTCTATTGCGTCACCTATCAGGCCGATCATCTCTCCCATGGTTGTGTGTGGTAGACTTCAATGAGATTTTATCTAATGAGGAGAACTTGGGAGGAGCTTTACGGTCAAATCATCAAATGGAGCAGTTCCGAGATGTGGTTGAGTTTCGTGCTTTCCGCGAGGTTGCTGCTCAAGGACCAAAAATGACTTGGTCTAGGAGAATTTGAGGGGAAATGGTTTTTGAAAAATTAGATCGATGCTTTGCAACGGATAGTTGGATGGATAGATTCAAGCATTAGTATGTACATGTTTTAATTTCTTCGGTTTCAGATCATCTACCTTTGTTAATAAATGTTTTGGATAGACCTGTTATAGGAGTTAATTCTAGGAGTAAACGTTTTAGATTTGAAAGTATGTGGTTGCAGCATGATGACATTAGTTCTGTTATTGAAAAAAGTTGGAATAGTAGTAGTAATGGTGATGTTAGACAATGTATTGCATGTTGCACTGAATTTTTAAAACAATGGGATCGTGAGGTCTTTGGTCATGTTTGGCATAGCATTAGGAAAAAGAAAAAAGAGTTGGATAAGCTCTATATTGCGGCTCAAATGGGAGGGACCTCCGAACAGTTACACTCCTACATGGATGAGTTGAATGATTTGTATAAATCGAGAGGAGATTACGTGGCGTCAACGGGTGAAGATAACATGGTTAAGGGAAAGGGATAGGAACTCGAAGGTTTTTCATTCCATGGCTTCCAAACGCAATAAGAGGAAATATCACAACCATTCAAGATGATTTTGGTATATGGAGAACGGAGATAGGGGAGGTTGAGGAGGTGCTTTTGGCTCATTTCAAAAGCATTTTTGAATCTTCAAGGCCGAATTATTCTGATATACAACAAGTTCTTAATTTGGTTGATGTGCGAGTAACTACTGAGATGAATGATGATTTAATGAAGGATTTTACTCGTTAAGATATAAGGGAAGCAGCATTCCAGATGAGCCCAGAGAAATCACCGGGACTGGATAGTATGACTCCATTATTTTTTCAGCGTTTTTGGGGTATAGTGGAGGATCGTGTATGCAGCATGGCTTTGGCTTTTCTTAATAATGGGGAAGACTTGCCAGATTTTAATGATACATATGTGGTCCTTATTCCAAAGGTTGAGCAAGCTTGTTCTCCTAAAGATTATAGGCCGATAAGCCTATGTAACGTGATCTTCAAAATTATTTCCAAAGCTTTGGCTAATCGCTTAAAACTGGTATTACACCATATTATAGGCCTAAATCAAAGTGCTTTCGTACCCGGACAAATGATTTTTGATAGTTCGATGGTTGCTTTCGTAACTGTTCATTATCTCAAGAATAAACGAAATGGAGGGAAAAGGCATATGGCGCTTAAACTTGATCTTAGCAAAGCATATGATAGAGTTGAATGGATTTTCTTGGAATGAATTATGCGGAAATTGGGGTTCTCGGATCGATGAGTATCTCGGATTATGACGTGTGTACGTACAATCTCTTATTCGGTTTTACTTAATGGGGCTCCTATTGAGAGTTTTGTCCCATCACGAGGCATTCGTCAAGGAGAACCTTTGTCTCTGTATCTTTTCTTGCTTTGCATGGAGGGTTTGTCGTGTTTGTTACAGCATGTTGAATATACAAAAGAAATACAAGGTGTGTCAGTTGCTCGGTATGCTCCAAGGGTGTCCCATTTATTTTTCGCAGATGATAGTTTATTGTTTCTTTGGGCTAATGAAGATGAATGCGATGCAACTATGGGAATCTTAAGAATTTTTTAGCAGGCTTCAGGTCAAAAGATAAACATTGATAAGTCTGCTATTCTTTTTAGTTCAAATACCCCAGAGTGTATACGTGCTTCTATTATGGCAAAACTGGGAGTCCAACGGGTATTAGATAGGGATAAGTATCTTGGGTTACCCATTATGATTGGAAGAGCTAAACGGGCTGAGTTGCAACTGATTAAAGATAGGCTTTGGAATAGAGTACAACGCTGGCGTGGGAAATTATTGTCAGGAGCAGGGAAAGCAGTGATGATCCAAACAGTTGCCCAAGTAATCCCGACCTATTTGATGAGCTGTTTTAGGTTCCCAAAGACCTTTTTACAGGAACTAAATATGATTATTACAAAATATTGGTGGGGTAGTACTGATGAGAAACGTAGGATTCATTGGAAATCTTGGGAGTCTATGTGTGTGTCTAAGTTGGATGGAGGACTTCGGTTCTGTGATTTTGAAGCCTTTAATCTGGCATTACTTGCAAAACAGGGTTGGCGTTTGTTGCATGATGAATAATCCTTGTGTTTTCGTGCTTTTAAGCCTAAATATTTTTGGCGTAGCTCGTTCATGGAGGCAACTTTAGGACATAATCCTTCTTTTTTTTCTGGAGAAGTCTTCTAGCAGGGAGAACAGTGTTAAAGCAAGGATGCCGATGGAGGGTGGGGGATGGATCCAGAGTTGATAATTGGAGGGACAGATGGATAAATAATCCACCAAGTAATCAACCGAGACCTAAGCCTGGTGTTGTTCAAAGTCTGACACCAGTAGGTGCTTAAATTGATAATAATGGCTACTGGGATGTTGATTTGTTGAGGGAATTAATTGTAGAAGATGTTGTTCAGCGTATTTTATGTATTCCACTCCATCTTTCGGGTAATAGGGATTTCCGTTTTTGGTCTAAGACACAAGATGGTTGCTATTCGGTGAAAAGTGGATACCATGTTGCAAGGCACATTCTTGGAAAAGAAGAGTTTGATCTGGATCGTCGGTCACCTATTTGGAGATTGATTTTGGGGTCTTTAGTGCTTCCGAAAGTCAAAATTTTCTTGTGGAGACTGGTCTCAAATATATTGCCGACAAAAACCATGTTTTGGACCAAAGGTGTGAATGTGGATGATACGTGTGCAGTGTGTGTAGGTACTGAAAGTTTGTTACATATTTTTTTCCTCTACCCATCTAGTAAATATGTTTGGAATACAACTTGTCCATGGTTGGATGGTTATTTGGAAAGCTGGATTGATTCAGATGAGTTTTGGTTAAGTCTTTATATGAAGGCTCGAGATTTAGGCTCGCTGGAGCTGGTCTGCTTTTTGCTATGGTTGATTTGGGCAAATAGGAATAAGGCTCTGTATGATAATGTTTGTCGAGTGCCATCTGCTTTGTGTATCTCAGCTGCTAGATATGTTCATGATGTGGAGGTGACCTTTGCTCGATGTTTTGGACTGGAGCAACATGAGTCGAGGCTAGGTTGGCATGCACCAGCGGTAGGGATAGCGAAGATAAATGTCGATGCTTCTTTCATGGCTTCGAGAACTGAGGCTGGTTTAGGTATAGTGATACGGGATAGTGATGACAATGTTTTGCTGCAACAACGAGGATTAAGTTTGTCCCGGACTCATTGTTTGCGGAATTGTATGCCATTCGTTTCGGGTTAATTTTGGTTAGATATTATGGTTTTATGGACTGTTTATTAGAGAGTGATTGTTTAGTTGCTATCCGAGAGATTAATAAGGCCTCTCCTTGTTTTTGGGAGGGTGGTACTCTTATATTTCAGATTAAGGAGTTGGCTGCCTCTTTTCGAGTTATTAATTTTATGCATGTCAATAGAGATTGTAATAGATTCGCTCATAATTTAGCCCAATTAGATTATCCTGTAGGGGTTAATTATGTTTGGTACGGAGATCCTCTGCCCATTTTGTAATACTGATGTTTTTTAATTAATGAGAATTATGCATTATTGTTGCTAAAAAAAATTTGAGAATAAGAAAAATAGCCAATGAAACTAACAAGTGTTTGTCAAAGTGATAAACGAGTTTCTATTGAGAGAAAACTAAGAAAACAAATTCGAAAATTGGGATTTATTAGAAGGATAAGTGATCACAAAACGGAGTACTTGTTGAGATTTTTTTTTGGTAGAAACTTGAGAAAATTTGACTTTTCATACTCAGTTTGAAATGTATTATTCTCAACTAATAAGTCTTGACAATATCCTTGGTTACAGAAAAATAACTAATGAAAAATTTAAAAGTAACTAATTACTTAATTTGATTAAGAAATTGTTAGGAAGCCTTGAGTGATACTAGCTAATTGTTAATCACTTTTAAGCAAAGTCTATTAAACTCTCACATATGAATAAAATATCTTTTGTAATTATGGTCAAACTAATCATAGCATTAATATAAAATGATTATCTTAACCCTTGCTTTAGTGCCTTGTAAAAAAGAACTTAATTAAAAAAAATTTCTGCTATATTTGTTTAATACTGGTGGGTAAGGTATAAAGCCGACAAACATTTTGGTTGATGCCCCATCATCAAATAATATTCCCACATAATAGTGCACACATTCAAGAATCTTACACTCCCTTCTCCCGCATGTTAGCTCCAACCGTAGTAATTGCCGATTTTTCCCGTTTTATTCCATTTTATTTATTTTCGCCCTTTTCTTTCTTTTAAATTAAACATAGAATAGATGCTGTTTTTCTTTTTCCTTTATAACAGAGTTGCTGTGTCTTGCTTGTTCATGCATTGGGCACATTTTTATACAGAAACTGAAAAATTTTAATTAAGAGCTATAAGTTTCAAATTCAATTAATTAAAGTGAACTGGTTCTCCTCTTGTTCTATGGTTGGATGCTTGTCATTCATTCTTAAGAACTAGGGTTCGAGTCCCAGTATCATTCATTCTGAAAAAAAAAATTAATTAAAGTGAAACAATATAATTGAATTTATATATTTATAGTTTATACAAAAGAATAATAGGTCGAACCTGTGCGGTATAAAAATATACTGTACATAAGTACATACATAGTTACATACCAGATATCTAAGTAGAGTAGTATTTTATAGGGGAAAAAAAGAGAACATTCGAGTATTCAGAAAGAAA
Source organism: Corchorus olitorius (assembly GCA_001974825.2). Lineage (NCBI taxonomy): Eukaryota > Viridiplantae > Streptophyta > Magnoliopsida > Malvales > Malvaceae > Corchorus > Corchorus olitorius. Next base: position 10,163 of record AWUE01021373.1, read on the forward strand.
GAAAAAAAAAAAAGTAGAAGTGGAATCTGAAGTCTGGAGTGGAAGAGAGTGGAACAGAGGGAAGCGTTGGCAAATCTGCGTGGCTTCTAATTCTAAAATGAAATCTAGGACTAAGGGGAGGAAGGTGAAATACCAAGAATAACCTTGACATCGCAAAGTCTGACTCTGACTTCTCTCTTTGATACAACTGTGTCTGAATTCCGTAATATCTGAGGTGAGAGAGCTGAGCTTAATAGCTGCACAACAGCAGAGGAAATACAAATACCCAACGCTTCAATTGGTGCAGTCTCTTTCAACTCACAAAAAAGCAAAAAGAAAGAGAGAGAAGCCTCAAACCAAACAAAAACCCAGAAAAAAAATTTTAAAACTTTGATGTGATATATTAAGTAATAAAATAAAATAGTGATACTAATAAAAAAATTAAATAAATGGGGGTGACTGAGGGAAGGAAGAAAAAGAATACTACTAGGCCTAGCTTTTTTTTTTTTTTTTTGAGTGTGGGTTGGAAGAGGGTGGCTTCTGATGTAGGAGTTTGTTTGCTTTTGGGGCCTAAAACCTTCCCCACTAGATGATGAGATAATCATGTACCCCCAAAAACCTCAGTTTCAAATGCTGGACACCAAACTGAGAATAGAGAGAAAAGGAGGAAAGGGGGGGCCATTGGGAGGTATTAAAAGGGAAAAACAAATAAAGAAGTTACACTTACATGCCTCTTTTTTATCCAAAGTCTGATGATTGATTCCAGTTGGGTTACCCTTACAAACCAACTGGGTTAAAACTCCCATATTTTTTGTTTTCATTTTCCAATATAATAAAAAGTTTGCAATTTTGATACCTTCTTTTGGTTATTCAGACTTTGAGAGCAACTGGGTTTAGGGAAAAAGGCCAATTTTTCTTACTTACCTCATTTAATGATTCCCTTACAGCTTGTTGCCCAAAACTAACTCTGGGTTGCCTTCAGATTGTTTGTTTTGGCATGATTGCTTATCCTCTTTTGGTTTTGTTTCATAAGGAAGTCATGGTTTCTGATGGCACTCCTGGTGTTTGAAGTATAAATTGGATGGTAAGGAGTGAAAGCAAAGAGGTTTGGGGTCTGGACCACTTTGCTTTCTTGTTATGGTGGGTAATTGGAGCTTGTTTTTGTTGAGAAATGAACCGAGTTTCCTGCTGAGTTGTGTACTTGGGTTAGGTGAAGAATTTTTCTTGGTTTCATTTTGGCAAATTTGAATCTGCTGTGCAATTTTGATCTTTGGGGTCAGCTTGGAGGTTTTATTTTCATGAGCTGTCCTTCTGGACCTGGGAATTTTGTGAAGCTCTCAAGGCTCCTTGGAGAAATACATAAGTGTGCTTTGGTCAAGATGTCTATGAACGGCAAGCTTTCTGGTTCTAGTGTTAGATTATCATCAAATTTCAGGTTGAAGAAGGCAAAGGAGACTATGCATGGGCACAATTCTTTCAGGAAATGGAAGAGAATCCTTGTGTTTCTCTGGCTTTTAGGCTTTCTTTCTACAGGGATTATTTGGTTTTTCTTGAGTTTCAGTAGTTCAGCTTCAGAGAGGAATGAGACGAGTTCTGATTCTTGTGAGAAGAAGACAAGAATCTTGCTCCAACATTTCAATGTTAGCAAGAACCAGCTTCATGCTTTTGCTTCTTTCTTCTATGATTCAGATCAGGTAATTTTGTATCTTTAATAGCTTTACCTTTTCCCTGTTTTTGGTTTAATTTGTTTGGTTTCTAGCTGGAATTAGTTTATACTGACAAAACAGTTTTTCTTAGAAGGTTCTTGTTTTGGTTTATGAGAGCTGAATTTGGCCAATGTCATAGGATAAGACAAATGTGGCTCTAGTTTATTAGATTTTTTCTTTGTCGAAGATAGTGTGGAATAAATATTGTTTTCAGTTCTTTTCCCCCATTTTCAATTATAGTTGTGCTGGAAAGCAAAGATGACATGAATGGGAAAATGGAGTTATGATGTGATACAGTAACCTATTTTCTATCTTGTTTCCTGTCCTCGAACTCCTTGTATGGTTGAATAAATGATTCTCAACGAAATGAAGTCTTCCTGAAATCAGAATAGCTAGAATGAATTAAAGTGATTCATTTGTCCTCAAACCTCACTTTCATTCAAGCTTTGTTGGGCCTGATCCCTTTGATTGTTAATGTGCTCGACCGCTTTGTAATTCTTCAGAAAAATGCTCCACCTTTTTTTAGAATTGCATTAATATGAATGTTAATGGGTTACAAATCTTGTAGCATTGCTACCAAGAAAACAGAGTCCTTATTTTCTGACATTGATGGATAAACAGCATTTAAACCTAGGTAATTGTTGAGATTAGGAGTATCTCAAGTTTCTTTTGTGACAAGGCAAATTATAGCTGCATGAAGAGAAAGTAGCCATGTCCTGCCATTGACTGCCAAATTAAGGTTATCATATGATGAATATCAAATTTAGTAGAAGGGTTATGAACGTATAATCTTTAGTTTCTGCATGAATTGAGCTTTTGACATCATTCTCCCCTTTCAGAAAGTGACATAATCCATCTAAGTATTGCTGGGTGGGAAGTATGAACATCATCCTTCTCCATAAAATTTGATTGCAAAGATGACTGTCTTAGATACTCTGCATGGAATCTATATCATTCTCTCATTAGTCTGAATATTGCAGATAACATCCCTCAAATGTACCAGAAACTCAGGACCTAAAAGCCCATCAAGTGATGATATTGCCTGTGCTCTTAAGGTATTCTGTTCAGGGAAGCACGACTTCAAAAAGCAGCAGATGTGGTTTGTAAATAATGCAGAACTTAAGGATCAATGCCCAGTACAAGTGGAGAATATTCCCAGTGAGACTGACTCGTCATTGCTGCAGCATGATACTTCATCATATGTCTCACAACATGCAGCTTCATTAGTGTCAAGGGAACTTCACATTGGTGGAAAGGTAGCAACCAGATTTTCAAAAACAACTGAAGTAAATGTTTAACCTTTTAGATAGTAAAGGCAAAGTAGTTTATGCTGTGCAATAAGTTTCCATATGATAGGTAAAATTTTGTAACAAAAATTTCCCCTTGGTCCTGGAAGGAAGAGAGAAAAAAAAATGAAGAACAAAGTAAAAGGATCGCTATACTTGGTTAAAAATAATGGTATGGGAAAAGTGTTTTTGACACTTATTGAACTGTTCTGGTGGCCTGAGCAATATAGGCTGTAAAAGATTACTGAAAAGAAGCTGATGAATTTATTCTTTTTTTAGTTAGGTATATATGTGCTCTATAAACTACTATTTTGTAGTTAAAAAAATGTTTAAGACACTCCATCACTAAGAGAATGCAATGAATTTTTTATAATTCTTGGTTATTAATCCTGGTTATCATACGTACATCATACAGTTACGCATGTGCATGTAATCAAAATTGCTTGTCAAGAGTGCTCACGAATAACACCATGCCAAATCCAAATATCATAACTATTTTTTTCGTTGGTTTGGCATTATGCAGAACATCTCTCAAAGAAGTGCTCAAGGAACCCAATCAAAAGATCATTGTGATAACTTGTCATTTTGTGTGGTGAAAGGATGTTGGTTGCTTATTGTTGGAGTGATACTGTGCTGCAAAATTCCCGGAATTCATTCGAAGCTCTGGAGGAATAGAGAGAATGAGCCTGCTCCGTCGCAGCCTGAAACTCAGCAACTACAGTTGCTGCGACAACAGAAGCAGCAGCAGCAAGCAGTCAGCCCTCCTAAAGGTGCAGGGAAGTGGAGAAAGAAACTCTTAATCATATTTGTCTTTGCAGGCATCTTTGGATCCTTCTGGTTATTTTGGCATTTAAACCAAAAGACTATCCTGAGGAGAGTGGAGACACTTGCCAACATGTGTGATGAAAGAGCACGGATGTTACAGGATCAGTTCAATGTTAGCATGAACCATGTTAATGCCCTGGCTATTCTTGTATCTACATTTCACCACGGAAAGCATCCATCTGCCATTGATCAGGTTATACTCTATGTGCTTGCACGTGAATATTAAATGCTTTTCTAATTTATTTGTATAGATTAGTTATGCTGATCAATTATGATGGTAAGTCTCAGTTATGCTGTATAGCCTTACATCACTTCATTTCTATTAACTGACTGACATGGCAATCAACCATTATGTGATCATAATTATTGACATAAAATTGTTTAAGTGATTGAAGTATTTACAGTATAGACAAATCTAGGTTTGCTGATATTTCGACCTGAACTAAGAGTAAGATTCTATTTTTGCAGAAAACGTTTGGTGAGTATACTGAAAGAACAGCATTTGAGAGGCCACTTACTAGTGGCGTTGCTTATGCATTGAAAGTTCTTCACTCAGAGAGGGAGCAATTTGAGAAGCAGCACAGATGGACTATAAAGAAAATGGAAACTGAGGACCAGACTTTAGTGCAAGATTGCCTGACAGAGAATTTGGATCCTGCACCCATTAAAGATGAATATGCACCAGTGATATTTTCACAAGAAACTGTGTCTCATATTGTTTCTATTGACATGATGTCTGGAAAGGTATGTTTTGTTTAGCTTGGGCTTTTGAACTATACTTTTCCCTTTTATGAACCTCTGCCAAATTACCATCAAACATACCACATAAAGAAGGCCAAATTCTACACCTTTTTCCTGTTGTGTATTAGACAAAGGGTTAAAAAAAACAAGCATAGAAGCATAAGTACTGGGAGGAGGAGGAAAAATGATAGCAATGGATTGAACTTATTTCTCACAGACCAGAGAAAGGATTTGATAATAACTTCTTTTTTTTTGGCTTTCTTGGTGCCAAAAAAAAACTTTTTTTTTTCATCCTTTTATAAACTGTAGGTTTACAATTTTAGTTGGTTGATCACTTGTGGAAAAAACATGCTCAATTGTATTTTTGTGCTGTTGAATAGAATTCCCTGAAGACTTTCTACATAAAGGAACATTCCTTACAAATGTTTCTACTTCTTTATTATTTATTATCATTTACCAAATAGTGTTTAGGGAGTTAATTTGCTCTTTCTACTATTCTACAGGAAGATCGTGAGAACATCCTGCGGGCAAGGGCAACTGGAAAGGGAGTTTTGACATCACCCTTTAAGCTGTTGAAATCCAATCACCTTGGTGTTGTTCTCACATTTGCTGTTTATGACAAGGATTTACCTCCAGATGCTACACCAGAGCAACGTATTGAAGCGACTGCGGGGTGATTATCTCTTCCAATTTTTTATTTTCTGTACAGAAGTCTTGGAAACATATTATCATTCTTGTCAAGTAGCATTTTTTTCTTATATATATATTTGAAGAAAAAGCATTTATTAATAAATCTCAAATACAGCTATCTGGGTGCATCTTATGATGTCCCCTCCCTGGTGGAGAAGCTTTTGCACCAACTTGCCAGCAAGCAAACAATTGTTGTCAATGTTTATGACACAACAAATGCATCTGCTCCCATAAGCATGTATGGTACTGATGTAACTGATACTGGCCTACTGCATGTCAGTAGCCTTGATTTTGGGGATCCTTTAAGAAAGCATGAAATGCACTGCAGGTTAGTTTCCCAAAAGTTACAAAGAAATTATAGGCAAAACGATGCTGAATGGTATATATTTTCTCAAAATTACAATGTTTCCTCTAATAGGTTCAAGCAAAAACCTCCATTACCTTGGACAGCAATCAATGCATCTGTAGGAGTACTAGTTATTACTTTGCTTGTTGGTCATATCTTCCATGCAGCAATATGTCGAATTGCAAAAGTAGAAAATGACTATCGTGAGATGATGGAGCTCAAAGCTCGCGCTGAAGCTGCAGATGTAGCCAAATCTCAGGTGCAAATGAGTTTCTCTACTTTCTAGAAACTTTGCTTAGCTACTTAAGCTTCTGTCGTGATTTTAATCTTACATGTAAATTTTGTCCTAGAAAAAAGGCGATAATGAAATAATCTTACAGTGATTTCTAACTTACTGGTTTTCTCTTTTGCAGTTTCTAGCTACTGTTTCCCATGAGATCAGGACTCCAATGAACGGTGTTTTAGGTGATTAGAATCTAGAAAGCCTTTCCTTTCAACCAAAAAAAAAGCCTTTCATTCTTATAGAAATTGATACTCTTTGCTGTCACAATAACTTAACAGGTCGGTAATCATATTTCTTTTTACAGGTATGCTGAAAATGCTGATGGACACAGATCTTGATGCTATCCAAAGGGACTATGCTGAGACTGCTCATGCTAGTGGGAAAGATCTTATCTCATTGATAAATGAGGTCCTTGATCAGGCTAAGATAGAATCAGGCAGGCTTGAACTTGAGGATGTGCCCTTTGATATACGGTCTCTTCTTGATAATGTTATCTCACTTTCCTCAGACAAATCTAATGGCAAAGGGATTGAGGTAAAACCAAGTGTTCTGTTGCTGTTAATGCTTTTTTAAAATTCATCTCTTGCTTCTTTTCTCTTCATTTCATAATCTTGTTTGTTCGTCTGCTTTGAACATGAGAAGTTGGCAGTATATGTATCGGATCGGGTTCCTGAAGTTGTTGTTGGTGATCCTGGGCGGTTTCGGCAAATAATTACGAATCTTGTGGGAAATTCAATTAAGGTTTGTTATGTTAAAAATTTCCATGTTTTCTCCCTTTCCATTGCATCATAAAATTAAAAACTTCAAATTGTCACAAGACTACAGATGATATGTTGCTTGTGAAGTGGATGCATTTTTCTTGCGGAGATTGAGGAGTATTACACCTTGTCTGTTTCCGCAGACTCTCAATCCTATTAAGTTCAGTCTGGCTCTGACCCTGTTTGATGAGTTAATGAGTTGATAGCAGCCGTAGGATGACTCTCTCAGGGTCAAGGAATACCTTAAAGTAGGATATTCTTTGTAAACGAAAGAATAACAATATTTCTGTATATAATATTTATGGCGTAAAATATTTAAAAACATGCATGCAACAATAGGACATCTTAATTTAGCCATGTGTCCACAATTCTTGTTTCTCTCTTGTTTAACTTGCACTAGAAATCCAGGAAATCAGATGAATATGCGTCCACATTTCATGAATTCTCCAACTCATTATCTTTGAAATTATGCTATGAGTTGGTTGAGTATGTTCCTAATTTCTTGTTCCTTGAAATCGCAGTTCACGCAAGATAATGGACATATTTTAGTCTCAGTGCATCTGGTAGATGAAGTGAATGGCACATTTGGTGTGGAAGACAAGGTGTTACAACAAGGCTTGAACTTAGTTCAAGACGTGTCAAGCAAAACATATAATACATTAAGTGGGTTTCCAGTGGTAGACAGGTGGAGAAGCTGGCAGAATTTTAAAACATTAAATGACCAAGACACAACAGAGGACCCTGAAAAGATAAAATTACTAGTAACAGTTGAGGACACTGGTGTAGGAATTCGTTTAGATGCACAAAGTCGAATTTTCACTCCTTTTGTGCAAGCTGACAGTTCCACATCACGGCATTATGGTGGGACTGGAATAGGATTGAGCATTAGCAAACATCTGGTGGAACTTATGCATGGGGAGATTGGTTTTGTTAGTGAACCTGGCATCGGCAGCACTTTCTCATTCACTGGAACTTTTGGAAAAGGGAAAGCGAGTTCTCTGGATTCAAAGTGGAAGCAATATGATCCTGTGGTTTCAGAGTTCCAAGGATTGGGAGCGCTTATTATTGATAATAGAAGCATCCGAGCCGAGGTTACAAAATACCATCTTCGGAGATTGGGAATATCAGTGGAAATAACTTCCAGTATGGAGTCAGCGTGCACAAGGTAGCTAATATAGTTCTGCTAGTACTTGACTTCTTGTACATAGAGGACTGAAGGCTTTTGAATCTAAACAGCTGATATAACTCTAGAAAATTGAAATGCACATGATGAATGAACCTGTTGATATTTAAGATATATACACTTATGAGAAACAAGAATTGGAAGACAATTTAGTTATTTTATTTGTACTTGATTTACCATGACAGCTTACTACCATACCATTAAACTGCCTTGTTTTGCTGATGCTTTTTAATTTTTTTCTGTAGTGCATTTGGACATTTGGCCATGATTCTTATTGACAAAGATATTTGGAATCAAGAAACAGTTGTTCAATTACGTTCTTTACTCAAAGAACATGGGCAGAATGGCAGGCTGGGTCTTTCAAGAAACCTTCCAAAGATTTTTCTCTTGGCTACCTCCATGAGCCCTGTTGAACGCTCCAAGCTCAAGACTGCCGGTTTCGTAGATAATGTGCTGATGAAGCCTCTTCGGTTGAGTGTCTTGATTGCCTGTTTCCAAGAAGCCCTTGGAAATGGTAGAAAGGACCAATCACATAGGAAGAAAACATCTACACTTGGGGGCCTACTTAGAGAAAAGCGGATTTTAGTGGTTGATGACAATAAGGTTAACAGAAGAGTGGCAGAAGGTGCTCTAAAGAAATATGGAGCAATGGTTACCTGCGTGGAAAGAGGCCAGGATGCGCTGGAAAAGCTAAAGCCACCGCATAGTTTTGATGCTTGCTTCATGGATCTCCAGATGCCAGAAATGGATGGGTAATCATTCCAACTACCTTTAACTTTGGTCTGCCTAGTTTTGTGCTTATTTCATTTCAGCATACATTTGAACTGTGACAAATAAGGCCTCTATTTCAAGTAACAGTTATTTGGATTTTGATATGACAGCCACATGATGGCGTAAAATGCTGATTTCTTTCATAGATTCTTAAGTAATTGATGAACTGTAAATTATTTTTGTTGGTAACTTGCTCCTGTTGGATCTAAAAATCTCCCAAGAATGTTCTGAAAGGAAAGAGATCTAATATATCATGAATGCACTTAGTTACTCCGGTTCCTTGTTCAGTTTTCCTTCTCTTAGTGTACATTCTCAGTCCTGATACTACAAATATTATGCAGGTTTGAAGCAACTAGACTAATCCGCAGTGTGGAGAGTGAGGTCAACGAAAAGATTGCTTCTGGAGAAGCATCCCTTGAGATGTATGGAAATAAACCTCACTGGCATGTTCCAATATTAGCAATGACAGCAGATGTCATCCAGGCTACAAATGAAGAGTGCATGAAATGCGGGATGGATGACTATGTGTCAAAGCCTTTTGAAGAAGAGCAACTTTATTCAGCTGTTGCACGCTTTTTCGAGTCTGGTTGATAGAGTGTGAGGTGGTTGAACTTGCCTTCTCCAGGCTGATCCCTTTGTCTTGTGGTTGTCTGACTAGTGACAGGCCTTAACTGCCATGAAGCTGCGCTGACAAATGTCTTTCCTCATATCAGTGGTCGTCTGAAATATGGTAATGTTCGATATCACACTTATCTCTCTTGTCTACTGTATTGACTGGTATATAGTAATCATAAGTGTCATGTCTAATCATTACAAGAAGGCTTCCGCTCCTTTTTTTTTTTTGTTAGTTTCCTCCATAATCATTTCATAGTGTTCTGCTATTGCTTGTGCTTTTCTTTCCTTTTTTCTTTTTGGTTCAATTTTTCTTTAGAAAGCTCCTTTCAAAATATTCATTTTAGAAAACTGATTTAATATAGAATCTATAAACCTCAACTACCATGTTTGTCATATGATTCTTTGTAGTGATAAAAGAAGCTTCTTCATTTACATATATCTCAAACGAATTCCTGAATACAAACTTTTCGATGATATTCAACAAAATGATTTTGGATGTTTACCATATGGTTTGTATTCAGGAACATTGCATCCATGATTCTTGCTTCAAGCTTGTAGAATACCAGGGTAGAGGAGCTAAATTCTTCTGATTCTTGCTTCAAGTGTGTAGAACACCGGGGAAGAGGAACTAATTCTTCTGACACGCCGATTGTCATCCATCCTGCCTAATATGATCCCACTTGCCAAGGGCAAGGATAGAAATTGTGGAGTTTCCTGTACATACCGATTCTTATTTAATTGTAATTAAATCACCTCCATTCTTTTTGCCCCATAGTATTTTATATGTTCTCAGTCTCAGGCTCAGCCAAACAATAAAATTTTCTATGTAGACTGTAGAGTGTCCACGTTTGAATGTCTTGTAAGGTGAGTGATTCATTTTTTTCATCCTGTCAGCCTGTGTTGAAAAATCTGTGCAAAGTTCATAGATCAAAGTTTGATCTGTTCATGTTTATTTGAGTCAAATATGGACAGAATGTTACCATATTTCATTCAAAAAATGGACTGTAAGGGAGATGCCAAAAATAGCAAGAGAAGTTTATTGTATATCATATATGGACAGAATGTCGTAACCATGACTTTCCATTGTATATCATATTCTTGTTCTTTTCTTGGTACAATCAGAGTAAGTTTATTGTAAGATATATAATTTTGCCATGATTGTAAGTAATAAATTGCTTGATTTGATTCCATTTGGTAAACAAGTTGTGTTCTTCCTTGTATTTCATGATGTTGCCAAGCATTTGTGACTGGTGTTGTGTGAAGCATTCAATTCTTTTTCTGATGTGAATCTTGTAAAAAGGTTGAGCATAGACACAGCTAATAGTTGAAATTTTGGTGAAAGAACTTTTCAAGTAAAGTTTGAAAATCTTGAGCTTTTTTTCAACACATTCACAGTGAATATTTTTTTGCTTTTCTTTCCATGGAATGGAATATCTTTATTTCTAGTTTGTCACAGCCAACGTATAGCCCATACGTATTCACATGGCTCCTACTAGATTTTACGCAAAGGGACAAACCCTAGATGACCCAAGCAAAATCTTGTAGCATATTTCATGCTTTTCACACTACCATATAATATATATATATATGTATAGACTTGCTTCTGCTTGGCTATGATATTTCTCAGTGGATAACCATTTCCCATTTTCCCCAGATTTCCAGATTGAATCTCTCTCCCTTTATCTCCCTCTCAAAAAAAAGAAAATGACACTCTTGTTGATGGCAAGGATAACTCTTCTTCTGCTTCTGCTGTCAGTTATTCCTCAAAAATCAGGTATCATTATCTAACTTTCTGTTCTCAAAACTCCCAATGAATCTGTTCTGCTATAATCTTGTATGTCACATATATATATACATTTTCCTAGCATAAGAAGACCTGGCTTACATTGTAAGTAGTGAATTATACATAAGAAAACTCCATAGCCAGAAATGTTTATCTGATACATTGAAACAAGATAGTACTATATGTTATAATCTTATGTGTTGGGTGTTGTTTTTCTGAGGATGTTGTTTTGTTGGGTTGTAATGTGAAAAATGCGCAGTTGGGGAGTTTGAGCAATGGTGCATAGCGGATGAACAGACCCCAGATGATGAGTTGCAGGCAGCCATAGATTGGGCATGTGGGAAAGGTGGTGCAGATTGCAGTAAGATTCAGGTGAACCAACCTTGTTATCTTCCCAACACTGTCAGAAGCCATGCTTCCTATGCTTTCAACGATTACTTCCAAAAGTTCAAGAACAAAGGCGGATCTTGCTTTTTCAGAGGAGCTGCTATGATTACAGAACTCGATCCCAGTAAGTATTTTAAACAATTATTATACTATTGGATCATAAAACTTTTTTATTATTTTTTTCCTGCATTGTATGATTAGAATTTAAAATCTCATCATATTGATTATGAAAGAAAGTGGAAAATAAGCAAAAAAGCCCATGTGGCTAGAGAGTGCAAGTCATGTGAGATAGCTGTTTTAGTGGTGGTCAGGTATTAGCTGTTAGTTTTACTCGTTTAGGGGAACATTTATGGACCAACTTGCATGTTAACAATGCTAAAGCAAATGGATTAGCTGACGTTAAAAGAGGGGGGAAAAGGTGAAAAATCAAGAGTATTATCTTAGTTGGATTTGGTTGCTAGTAAATCATTTATCTTTATTCTGGCTGGAATGGAAAAGAAAATTCCCCCTTATCAGAACCAAATGTGGATAACAGCTCACTGCTTAACTTGCTCTTTCTTCTGTTTATGCTTTATTATCAATTACTAATTTTTACTATTATTGATATTTTCAGATTTCTTTTCCCTTTGCTAATACTAATGGCCTTTCTTCCATATGTAACCTGCAGGTTATGATTCTTGTAAATATGACTTCATTGCCTGATTTAGAGGCTACTCACTTCCCCTGCAGATGCTCAACTCTGTTTCTCGTTCTATTCCTGCATCCATGCATTGAGATTTACCATTTCTTGTCAACAAGAAGCTGAAGAAAGCTTCAAAAATATGTTGTTTATGTTGTTTTCTGTCAATTGGACAGATTTTGTTATAGTGGAAAACTTGCAAACTGGTTTCACCTTTCATTTTTTCATTTTTTCAGATCATTTTATTTTTCTTTTTCCCCCCATGAAATGCAAAAGTTCTTACACTTCAAGTAGCAAATTTTGCCCTATGCTATGTATAAAAGAAATGTTAGAATTCAAGTAACAACCAAAAATCAACATATGCCACAATTACTTTGGATTTTTATTCCCTCCTGAGAACAGTTAGAATTCTGTAAACAGTAAAGTTCTTAGATCCATCCACAGGGCATCTCAGGAGACAATAACAAGCAGAGTAACTATACAATATAGAGGTTACATTATAAACAAATGGCAATCAAATAGAACATGAGGTGTGGCAAGGTATTCCCAACCTAGTGTTGAATACCAAAGCATATGTTCCTTAAAATGGAAACTTCTTGAGGCGACGCCATAACTTTTTCTAGGAAAATTCCACTCCTCAGAATAACAAACTTGCCCAAGCCACTACAAAAGCAAAGCCGCCAAATGGAGCTAGGACAGAATAGCTTTTATCCTCGAGATATGCTGCTGTGTAACACCTACACAGTCCATAACAACATAATTATAATTTTACCATTATTAATGATACACTAACTTAAAGTGCAACATAAATGCATTTCAAAGATGGCTTCTTATAAATACCAAAAAGAACAGATCGTTTCCTGTAAAGCACAGAAGAAAATTCAGTGCTTTCATTCTATAAGGTATTTGAGTCACACAACCAAGCAGGATAGAACTTGTAACCTGTCACTGGAACAATCTTATGGGGAAGAGAACTAGCCTGGACATAGGACAAAGTATAAGCATATGCAATTAACTTTCTCATGCTATTATGTAAAGTAACTATTAGTCATGTGACTGTTCAAAGATTGTCTGTATATCAAATCACCAGGGCTTAACTTGTATTAAACAACAGATAGTCGGATACAGAGAACCCATGCAATTATTTGAGTGGTGTAATGGACTATAACTATAATTAACAAGATGCTATGCTCATTCACTGCATTACTAATGCATGACATCGCTATTTCGACATAAATGCATACTAACACTTCAAGAAATTTGACATTTTCAGCAAAAAAATTTTTTATAATAATATTGATAGGTTCTAAATAATCATGATGCAAAATGTATATGCAGCAATTTTATACATTCTTGTTCTAAAATAGAGTTAACAATAAGTTTGAAACATCAGAGAAAAGTCAATTTCAGGAAACAAGATAAAAGTTGCAAAAGTTCTGCAACAAGCTAGCACAGGTCTTTTTATGCAACCAAAAGATTCATATTTGTGGAACTATATAAGATGCTATAGGAATATTTTGCACTAAGGTTGCGTTTGGTTCGTGGAAAGTAGTGGGAAAGTATGGTAAGTTAGATAGTGAAAATAACTTTCCCATGTTTGGTTAGAGGAATCTAGTTTTATGTGGAAATGTCATTCCCATCACTTTACCACTTGAGTGGGAAAGTGGTGGGAATGACATTCCCATCTAAAAGGGTGGGAAAGTTCACTTTCCCAGGGAAGTGTTACTTTTTTCCCTTGTCTTTCTCTTATATTCTCAAAATTTATTAACTTTCCCATGTTAACCAAACATGGTAATCCTATTCCCACAAAAATAAAAAATTATACTTTCCCACTAAAATAACATTCCTAGGAAAGTAGTGTGAATGACATTCCCACGTGATACCTAAGATACCACGAACCAAACATAACCTAAGTGTTAAGTTAATATTAGTGTCTCCTCGAGTTTACAATTAGCACCTCCATCCTCTATTACTTTAACATCACTTGTCACACTATCAAACTTAAACTCCAATTCACTCAGAAGCTCACTAACTGTAAAATCTCTGTATAGTAAGCAAGATGGAAACTTTGAAAAGAAAGAAAATATAAACATCTGTACCACCAATATAAAACCATTACTATCTCAGAGAAGAATGAGATTAGAGTCCTACAAACACAATGGAAATGCAAAACCAGCAACTTCACTTTCACCAAATCTTTTGTTTCGAAAAAAAACATATTCCTCTCAAGGCTAAAAGAGATGAAGCATTCATCAAATGAAAATAAAAAATTCAATAGAGAATCAAAGAGAAACAACTTACGAGCCAGAAAAAGTAAGAATGCCAGCAGTCAAAAGGCCTCCAAACTGAAACATAGCACACAAGAGAGCTCTTAACCCTTTGATAGCTCAACAAATTTAGGCATTGTCTAAATTAGTCACTTTTCAACACTCAATGAACAAGTAAAGTACTCTTGAACAATGCAAAGAAAAGCACTGAGAAAAAACTAAAAAAAAGGGGGAAGAAAGGGAACTAACAATATGAGGGCGTTTAGTAACAGGGGCAGCAAGAAGAGCAGCTGTATGAATCAAGTGGTAAAGAGAAGCAATTTGCCACACCTGCTTTTTTTTTTTATCAAATTATATTTTGCACCAAAGACGAGAAATAACCCCCAAAAAATAACAACCAAAATTAATCAGCAAAGACACTGGAAAGTGAAAATTTTGAGTGAAAAAATGAATGGGTAAGCCAAAAGGGACCTCTTTGAAAACGGGTTGTTCAGGTTTGAACATATGGAATCCATAAGTGCCCAATCCAAGAGCTGTAATTCCTGTTTGGGGAAAGAAACCACAAGTGAATACAAAGAATTATATAGAAATCACATATGGTAGAAATTAGAGAATAAGAAAGAACCAGAAACAGCAGCAACTTTGTGCCAGTGACGAGGATCCATTTCAGAAATTCTCATCCACTCTCGTCCTCTCATGTCTTCAATTCAATTTCCTCTGTTTTGACTTCTGCTATCAATGAATGTTGATGATCTCCCCCCGCTGCAACTAGCTAACTTATTTTTTATTCCTTCGGGTATTCTCAAATCTCAAGCCTCCAAGAGAGGACCTTACGACACCGTTTAGATGCTGATTTAAAAGCTGCTCTTTTACTACCTTTTAAATTTTTCGCTATTTTCACCCGCCATTTTGCCTCTCTTTTTTCCCCCTTAATTTTTATTTTTTATTAGGTAGGCTCTCTTATGTACCTTTCGTATTTGCCTCTTGATTTGGTGGAAAATGAAAACGCCACTCACTAATGAATGATGACTATAATTATCCCAATAAATGAAAAGGACTAATGACTACTATTAGAATCTGTATAAACTATTAGTTTATAACAATTGAGGGTAAATTGGTTTTTACATAAATATTATTAAGACGAGTGGTCAGGATTTAATCAAAAATCCTGAAGAAACTTGGTTTCTGCACCATCCGAGTTCTGATAGAATTAGGAAAATCTTATAATTAATTACAATGCCTGAAATTTATTAATTATTAAATAAATAATAATTATTTTTCATAATAATTATATTAAAATTCCATTTATGCCGCCCTACTACCTAGGAGAGTGGCAAAGAAAATCAAACAAAAACAGTTTCATTTAATATCGCTGCCTACTATGGAGGCAAGCAGTAAAAAAAGGAAGTTGTTTACCATCTACCCATTAGATGGAAAATGTCTCATGGACTAACATAATAAGCCCAAAGTCATCTCCCATGTAGAGGAGAGGTCGCCCTCTTCCCTCAACAGAGTTATTTTTCTCTTCCTACAGGAAGGAGGCTGAGAGCTAAAGTTTGTCAGCAAGAGAAACATCTACCTACGTGAGAGAGACATGAGATTTTCAACCTCACACCTCCTCAACATAATCAATCTAACATAATGGAGAAATCGCCTAGCCCTTTTCCCCTCCCCGGGAGGCAAAATTACAACTTTGCATTTTGTTCAATTAAGGATAAAATGGTAAAATTGATCAATTGAGAAGGCTAGAGGCTGCGATTTCTACCAAGGAGCATACCATGATGATCCTTGAGCTATGTAGATCATCTTGGTAGAATTTCACCTTATTCTGACATCAGTGTAAAAACTTATTCTCGGTTTTCAATTAAGGACATTTTGGGGAGTGAAACCAAGTTCACCATGAAGGAGAGCTCGAATTCACTTGGAATTTTTTCCATAGTCTTATGGAGATAATCTAAGCCTACTGGTGAAATTTTGGTTTATTCCGACTTCGTTTGCAACTTTTGCATTCTTTTTAGTTAAGGACATGTGGCTTTCTCACCCCGATTTAAGCCATTTTCTTAACTAAGTGTTATTTTCATGATTTGAAGAACTAAATATGATTAATTAAAGATAATTTCGTGGCCTTAGTGTTCAAAGTCCAAATCATGATGTCAATAGGCCACTACTTAGTTAGATTAGTTGATTTCAGCACAAAAGAAGCAACGAAGGCATGCTAAAGTGTGATAGGAAGAAGGAAGGATTGGCCATCAATCATCTAAGAGGAAGATTTCCATCTCCCATCTAAGAGTGTGACGCCTGGCATCCTTTTCTTCCATTTCCTCAGTAGTTGGAAGCAATCAGAAGAATAAGGAAGCTTCAATGCAACTCCCTGGAAGTTGTCATCTACCTAGGAGAAAGAATTCCCTTCTTCAGCATGTCAGGCCCATTACATGCAAGGCCCATGCCGCCCCCTATATAAAGGAAGCCATTCCAAGGCTTCAAACAAATATCACTCATTACAAAAACCAGCTCCTGAAGCTACAAACTTGCTCCGCACAAAAAACCAAGCCCCGTGCTTATTTTCTCTCTGGCTCTGCGCCATTTCCCTCTTGTTCATCACGAGTTCTTACTCGTTCTTCATATTTTTCTTATTTAGATCCTGTCTCAGGACACCCAAACACTCTTTTAGTGTTTTTCTCTTGTTTCAATCTTGTCTCCAGACATAAAAACATTGTACTCGTGTTTCTTTCTCATCAATAACAATCAAATTGTTATTTTCTTTCAATTTCAATAAAAAAACAGATCTCATAGATCTGATCCAATTAAAGAGAAGAAGAAGGCCCCAGTTCAGTAAACAATTTGTTGTGGATCCAATGATTTAAATGCTCCGGTGTGACTTTGATCCAATCCCCACAAAATCGCTCTGATCTTTCAATCTGCTGCTCCGCGCACTAGATCTAGTTTTTACAACCTCTTTGTCAATTTCAGCAAATTGACTTGCATGCCCCTATGTTGTCATAAAAAAATCTCCGCGAAAACTCTAACAAGAGATTTTTGGCGCAACAACTATAAACTTTAAATAAATAAAAACCTAACAAATTAGTTATACTAACATATACTAGTAGTTTTATTAACATCTAAGTATTTGATTAGATTGGTTAATACATACTTCATAAACATTGATGTCAGTTAATTTGGAATATATGTAACAATCACTTTTGTCTCAGATTCATGAATAAAAATCTATTTAAAGAGATTCTGAGTTTCACAGACGAAATCTCTTATGAATTCTATCAATTTCTAACAATATAAACTAGAAGAAAGTTTGCAAACAAAGATAATTTTGGAGTGGATTTGGATGGCACTTGGCAGTGTGCACCTTGAAAAGGCTGTATATGGATTATGGACCAAACTCACGGGGTATAAAGCCGGCCATGTTTGACATGGGCCTTATCATTTCGATACAATATTATGATCATTGTTAAAAGGGGTTGGAGACGGGCCTGTTCATGTGCATATATATGCATTTCTTTTTGAAGAATTTCTAGGCATTTATAATTTTTTTTTTGGCCATAGGGCATTTATAATCTTTGTTTACTTGATTATTGAACCTCGTAAACAAATAAATAACTGAAAGGAACCAACTAGTCTAAGACCATAATTTCTTTCTTTCTTTTCTTTTTTTCCTTTTTAAAGAGATTTTTAGAAAAATAAGGTAATAAAAAATTAAGGAAAACATTGCATTTGATAATACTTTTAACATTTATATGAAGATTCATCATCTTCACTCATGAATCAAAATCAGTTAATTTTATGTTGGAAGATCACAAAATGAAATGATCAATTACGGAATGATGTTAGATGTCTAACAATGTAGACATGTAAAAAAAAAAAACATTTTGCTAATAGGGCAACAAGTCTTACATATAGTATGATATGATATATGACTCAAAATCGAACGTCTGCATTCAAATTAGCCCCACTCCCGGACTTATTGAGTTGAGTTGAACTATCAAGTCGCCAAGTGGTTTTCTTCTTCAAAAATTTTTGTTTGAAATCTTATTGAATTATAATTTGAAGGTCCATTTGCGTGTTTTACATTTTAAGAGTGTTGTGGTCAAAATCTTCCACAACGTTGACCTGCGAAAGTCTTCTCTTGAACTCACATCTAAGAGGTTGAAGAACCTGCAAAAGAAGAACACCTACGGAGTGCGGGGGTGGAGGGTCCTGCGTTAGCACTCCGATGATTAAGTCAGTGACGTTCTCCCAAGTAGATTGGGTGAATTAGAGAGTATTCTTCTTTAGGTATAGAGTTTGGAGTTTTCAATATGGACAAAAGATGAGAGGATACTCTGTATTTATAGGTGTTAGGTATGCCACGTCACTGGTCCATGCATCTAGGTCGGGAGCGTAAGTTCCGGATTCGAGTCAAATGGGAGTCAACCCCATGGTCCTAGTCAGCAGTCAACTTCCGAGTGCTACGGAGGCGGGAAGGGGTCAGACGTCCGTCGGGAGCCGTTCTGCTTGTATATTGTATGATCAACAATTGCCCCCAAGCGTGAGTGGGGTTATAAAGTGGCTGCACGAACGACTTTCATCCAGAGGGGGTGGGTGGGCGGTTTTTATGCATTAATTCTTTAGAAGTTCGTCTGTCATGTGCTCGAATGTTTCGGCTCACCTTTTTTTTTTTTTAGAAATTGTTGCGTGCTTAATCTGACGACACGTGTCATGCTCTACGTCACGTGGCCCGATCTTAACCGGACGATCAAGTTCGTTTGGGTTCCCGAGACCTGGGATGGTGCCTATAAATAGTGGCGTTCCCCTTCCTTAATCACTTTTCCAACTTCCAATACTTTCGCATTCGTCGCTCTCTCCTTTTCTCCGTTTTTCAGATTTCGTTAGTGACTTTCCGGTGAGTGTTTTACTGTGATTCCTCGTATGTTCATCGTAGATCGCTGTTTCTGTGTCGTATCTGTGATTTTTACTTCTCTTGTAACCATTTTGAATGTTTTCTGGGATTTTCTTGTTTCGTACCTTGTAGAGTGACTGTTGGTTTTCAACTGGTTTCCTGCTAATCTGTTCGTCTTCTTCCGACGTTCGTTCATCACGGATTAACCTGGTAGCGCCGAACGGCCGATTGAAATCTCTGAGAACGTGGTTGATTGGACTAAGGTCTTCAGCGAACTTTCAGACGATTCCGACATCGAGGTTTTTGAGAGTTTAGGCCTTCCACTTCAGAGACATCCTCCTCAGACTGGTAAGGGTTTCTTTTAAGGGTTCAAATTCGTTAGGTCTTAAGTATGTCTGTGACGGACGATTCTCAGGACTTATCTAGAACGATCAGTATAGGGTTGAGTCTCCTCCGAGTCGTGAGGAGGGTGGTTCTCCTGAGATACCTTTGATAAGAAAGAGGAAGGCCGTTGGGGTAGCCGAGGCGTCGGGTCGTCCCAAAGCCGCTCGTCTGGGTTCCTCTGACCCTATTTTTTCTGATCTCTCCCCTCTATCGCAGCCTAAGTTTTCCCATCCAATTAACGTAGGGGAGTTGGGGAATATGGAAGTTGGTAGCTCTCACGTGGGAGACGTCGCTCGTCCTTCTCCTTCGACCGTGGGGGTAGCGAGTACGTCTGAGGCTGGGACGAACACTCTCTAGCAGGACGTCCGCGTCGCTTCTGGGAGTACGGCCGGTTCCTCAGGTTCTGTAGAGAGGAACTGGATTAGGAAGTATAATGAGAGGGTGGATGGGGCCTTTTCTGTTGCGGCCTTTGTTCAGTCCAAGTATTTGAAGGGAGCTGGAAATGTCTCCATTATTGCTGTGAAGACCCATGTTAATCAGGTTGGGCTGGGTCCTGTATCTGGTTTTAAGTTTTGTCATCCGGGTATAGACGATCGTCTTTACAATATTCAACAGAATGGGCAGAGGACTTTCTTCACTCGGGTTATGTTTGAGTGTGGTTTCAGGCTTCCTGGCCACCCGTTCTTCCAAGAAGTTCTTAACTACTACGACATCGCTGCCTCACAAGTCACGCCGAACGGTTGGGTCTTGATTGTATGCTATGTCGTCTACTGTATATACAAGGGATGGAGGCCTAGTCTGAAGTTCTTCCGCCATCAATTCAGGGTTTCCATTAATAGGGGGGTTTGTCAGCTTTAACCGGAGAAAGGGAAAGACGTTCTTCGAGTGCCCCACCAGCTGGAGACATTGGAAACAGGAATTTTTTGGTATTCAAATTAGAGAGGGCATGAGATGGCCTGTTAACATTAAATGGTCTGACATAGAGACCAAAAGCTATAACGTCTGCAAATATGAATTGGGTTCGGCCAACCAAGAGCAATTGAGGTTCTTTGACTCCCAGACCCTTCACTGGAGAGGGGTAGTACACGCCGCTCGTCTGATACTTTGTGGGATGAGCCCCCTCCCCTATCAGATGAAAAATATTAAGATGGAGGATATAGAGGCTGGGGTCTGCCCTCCCCTTGTTATCAAACATTTAGAGATGGTGGACGAAGAAGTAGTGGAAGTTGTTGAGGGGACGATCATCGTCAACGGTTTGGGTGAAGAGGGGTGCGAGTTTTTGCCTGGAGGGGGTGGGTTCGTGGAGAAGACGTACGAACCTCCAGTGTACGATGGGAAGGACTGGTTCATCGGGTCTTCTTCTCCTACGGTTGTCCGTCCTTCAGGTCCTGGGAATCACGGTCGGGGAAAAGGTTTAATGACCCTAAACGCCCTTGCTGAGGCTCAAGGCTCAAGGTCGTCCTGGCTTTCCCATGTCAACCCTGATGTCCGAGATTGAGAGTCCTTACAGTGTCGAACCTTGTTTATTACTTCATTTCCATTTGCTACATTCGTCTCTCTACCCCGTAAGTATTTGGTTGACGGGTTACTGACGTTCATTTGTTGTTTATTCGTGCAGGTAATTTGAACAAAGATTTAGAGGACATGGATCGTGCGGTTCTTGTTGAAAGGCGTGCCAAGCAGAACGCTCGTCACTCAGGACTTACTGCTTCCACTTCATCAGCTGCTCCTCCTCCGCCGTTCGTCAGTAAGGCTCCGAAGACGTCTCAGGTTGACCCTGCCTTGACCCTGGCTCAAGTGTGCCCCCAGGGGTCTCATCCGGGGGAATCTAGCGTTTAAGGTGTGGGAGGGCATCTTCTCATTGACGATCAGGTTCCCTCTTTTCTATCAGGTATTTTTTCTGGTGGGGGGTTCGCTGATTGGTACGTCAAAGATTGCCGACGAGATGGCCTTCCTCGCTTCCTCGATCTGATGGCAGCTTTCTTCTCCCACGGCTTGGACTATTCGGATATAAACGACTTCAGAGCCGTTCGTGACCTTGCCCTCGTGGAGCGTGCTGCTCTGATGGTTGGTGCAGCTATCCAGGTGAGTAGTTAAGTCTTGGTCGTCAATTTCCAAGTTTGCTGGGTTTATGCTGATCGTCATGTCCTCTGTCAGAATCTTGTTGCTGCTCGGGGCAACTTTGCGGCTTTCGAGAAGGAGATTTCTTTATGGGCCCCCAAGGTTGCCCAACATCTGTTCAACAAGTTGCCTGGGGCCCCTCTAGTTCGTCATCAGCACGAGCAGGATCAGGCTACTGCTCAGCTGCGGGAGAAGGACGCTCTTCTGAAGGTGGCACAGGAGGACTTAGCAAGCGCTCTGAGGTCGTTGTAGGACGCCAAGCTTCAGCTCCAAGAGGAGAAGGAAAGGGTCCTGTGGAGACATGACACCATTATGAAGGAAAGGGACTCTTTTACCAAGGAGCAGGCAGCTTGGTGTCAGGAGAAGGCAGCTTTGCAGGTACTACGATCGTCATTAGCTTGTTTCATTGGTTTCACTTTTTTGAGCTAATTTTACTGTCTCGCTTCAGGTGGAGGTTAAGAAGCTCCAAGCGACGATTGACCTTTTCTATGAGCAGACGGCAGCTCAAATGAACACCGCCCGAGACTCTGCTATCTTCATGATCAGGGAGAAGAATCCTGACGTTGATGTTTAAAGCATCAACTTTGACGATAACAAGCTCCCTCCCGATTATGTTGAGGATCCCGTGCTCAGCAAGATGTTTGACGCTTACATGTAGGAGAATGGGATTGATCTCCAAGCCATCTCAGCGGCTGTTCAACCAGCGACGTTCGGTTTTGCGCCAGTGGGGACCCCTCCCCGAGAAGAGATTCACGATCTGACGGGGGGAGACGAACGTCCTGGAGAGGAAAGAGTTGGGGCTGGGCAGCAGGGCAAGAGACAGAGGAGAAGTGATCCTGGGGCTACTGTGATTTTCCAGCTAGTGAATCCGTAATGTTGGATGTTCGTCCTTTGGGACGTTGAAACAATTTGTAATATTTTTAAATTTTCCTGTTATTTGTTTTGAATATTTCGCCTCTGGCGCTTTCATACTTGCTTTTTTTCCTTAATGGTGAACGTTACTTCTATATACCTTTGTCTGGTTCTGTCCTATATGTATGTATATATTTTGTCATTGTCTATGATGCAACGAACTGAGGAGAAATGTTCGTTCCATTTGTTTTATGCTGGGACCAATCTTGGTGTTTGGCCGCTTGTGATGAAACGGTCTCAATGGAGACGATCGTTTCATTTATTTATGATACGGGGACACCAATGTTGGTGTTCGGCCGTTTGTGATGAAACAGTCTCAATGGAGACGATTATTTCATTTATTTCTGATACGGGGACACCAATGTTGGTGTTCGGCCGTTTGTGATGGAACGGTCTCAATGGAGACGATCGTTTCATTTATTCAAAATGTTTCGGATAGCAAACTTCGGACTTTTATTCAGCTTTTGAAAGGATAATACTTGATTTAGAGCAACTCAGAATTGTGCGTAAATGTTATTACAAGTTTAACAAAATAGCAGTTTTACTGAAAGTACTTCTTCAAATGTATGGCATTCCACGTTCGTGGTATTCTTCTGCCGGCCAAATCCTTGAGTTTATAGGCTCCTCGTCCCAGGACTTCGACGATCTTGTAGGGTCCTTCCCAGTTGGGTGACAGCTTTTTCCTTTCCGAGGCTGGCTTGCTTGCCTCACAGTTCCTTAATACCAAATCTCCAACCTGGAATTGTCGCTGCCGTACTTTCTGGTTGTAGTAGTTGCTGACCTGCATGGCTCTGTTGGCTTGCCTGATTTGTGAGTTGAGCCTGGTTTCTTCTAAGAGATCCAGGTTAGTTCTTAGCTCGGCCTCGTTGGTTTCTCTTGAGAAATGGGCTGTCCTGAAGGTGTGTACGGTTGTCTCTGTTGGGATGACTGCTTCTGTCCCGTAGACAAGATTATGAGGTGTTTCTCCAGTTCCTGTGTGGCTTGTAGTTCGTATTCCCCAGAGAACTTTTTGGAAGGACTTCAACCCACTTTCCTTTTACTACGTCCAACTTCTTTTTCAATCTAGAGAGGATTTTCCCATTCATCGATTCTACCTGGCTGTTCGCTTGTGGGTGCACTATCGAGCTTGCTACTAATCTGACTCCGTTTTTGGCACAGAACTGTTGCACGTGCTTCGCCTGAAGTTGCAACCCGTTGTCTGATACTATGACGTTTGGCGCTCCAAAGCGACACAAAATGTTCTGCCACAAGAATTGCTCTACTGCAAATCGGGTGATGCTGGCCAGCGGCTCGGCTTCAACTCACTTAGTGAAATAATCACAAGCAACTATAGCAAACTTCCTCTTTCTCGTGGCTCTCGGTAATGGACCTATCAAGTCGAGTCCCCACATAGCGAATGGCTAGGGAGCTGCGATGACATGCAGCTCTTCTGCGGGGGCCCTTGGTACCTTAGCAAATTTTTGACACCTTTCGCATCTTTTTACCAGATTTGCAGCGTCGCCTTTCATCGTGGGCCAGTAGTACCCTTATCTTAGGACCTTCTGAGCGAGTGCTCTGCCCCCCATGTGATTTCCACACACCCCCTGATGGACGTCTGCTAAGACTTTACTCGCCTCTTTCGGGCCCAAGCATCGGAGAAGCGGGTGAGAGTAGGACTTTTTGTATTGTACGTTGTCCAGGAGGATGTATCTGGACGAGCGTCTTTGCCTTGCGATAGCCTCTTTTCGGTTTGAGGGTGGATTAATCCATTTCAAATAATCCTCGATCTCGTCCTTCCAGCAGGGCTCGTCGTCATCAATCAGGAGTACAGGTGCTTCTTGCATTTGAGGAGGCTTGGCTACATATTCTAAGAAGATTGTTCCTTGGCTGCTACAGTGTTTGCCGAAGCCAACTTGGATAGGGCGTCTGCCCTTGTGTTCTGCTCTCTGGATATTTTTTCTATTGTTATATGAGTAAACTTTGCCCATAGTTTTTGGACCCTCTGATGGCAAGTGACTAGGTTAGGCTCCTTTACCTCAAACTCACCTAGCACCTGGCTAGCGACGACTTGGGAATCGGTGAAGGCTCTTAGTTTTGACACTTTCAAACGTTCTGTCATTTCTAGCCCAGTCAAGAGGGCTTCATACTCTGCTGCATTGTTAGAGAGATGATATCCGAACGTCATGCAATATTGATATTCTTGTTGTTCGGGGGAGATCAATAGCACTCCCACGCCTGCTCCTTTCTGGACAGATGAACCGTCGACAAACAATTGCCAGTATTCTTGAGGAGAGGTTTCCCCGGGGGTTCCAGTGGAGGTGCTGGGAAGATCAGCGGCTGACTCTGGGGCTTTTCCTTTGGCTATTGAGTCTACCACTTGGGGACGTTCATAGCAGAAAGTACATTCGGCGACGAAATCAGCCAGGGCTTGGGCTTTTATGGCTTTCCTCGGTTGGTATTCGATCCCAAACTCGCTGAGCTCTACGTTCCATTTGAGGAGTCTCCCAGAAAGGTCGACTTTTTGGAGGATGTCCTTGAGAGGTTGGTCAGTTAATACCACCACCTTGTGCGAGTGAAAGTACTGCCTCAATCTTCTTGAAGCTACAACCAGGGCAAAGGCTAATTTCTCGATTTTGGAGTAGTTCGTCTCTCCTCCCTGCAGTATTCTGCTCACATAATAGATTGACATCTGCCCTTTGCTTGTCTCTTTGACCAGTACTGCAACCACCGTTTCGTTTGACGCTGCTAGGTACATATACAGCTCCTCCCCTTCGTCTGGTCTTGTTCACAGAGGTGGGGAACTGAGGTAGGCTTTTAGTTGTTCAAAAGCTTCTTGGCACTCGGGCGTCCAAGTAAATCTGGATCGCGTTCGTAATAGTCTGAAGAACGGTAGGCACTTCTCTGCTGACTTAGAGACGAACCTATTAAGTGCTGCTACACGCCCTGTTAGGCTCTGAATTTCCTTGACTGACTCGGGGGGCTTCATGTTCAGAATTGCCTGTACTTTTTCTGGGTTTGCTTCTATCCCTCTACTCGAAACCATAAACCCTAGGAACTTACCCGCTTCAACACCAAATGTACACTTCGAAGGATTTAACTTCATATGGTAAGCCCTCAAGTAGTCAAAGCATTCTGATAGGTCGTCTAAGTGTTGCTGCATCGTGGAGCTCTTTACCAACATATCATCTACATAAACCTCCATTGACTTCCCTATCATGTCCTTGAAGACTTTGTTAACTAGTCTTTGGTATGTGGCCCCGGCGTTCTTCAACCCGAAGGGCATCACATTATGACAGTATAGCCCGTCCTCCGTTACGAAAGATGTCTTCTCCGAATCCTCTGGGTTCATAGGAATCTGGTTATACCCAGAGAAGGCGTCCATGAAGCTGAGCAGTCTGTTTCCTGATGATGCGTCTACCAGACGATCTATGGAAGGAAGTGGAAAGCTGTCCTTTGGGCAGGCCTTATTCAAGTTTGTAAAATCTACACACATTCTCCATTTCCCATTGGCCTTTTTAACCATGACGACGTTCGATACCCATTCCGGGTACTGTACTTCCCTGATGAAGTCAGCTTTCAAGAGTTTATCTACCTCTTCCCTTATTGCAGCTATTTTTTCCGAGGAAAATTGACGTTTCTTCTGCTTGATAGGTTTGAATGTCGGGTCAACATTAAGGTGATGGCTCGTGACAATCGGGTCTATGCCTGGCATTTCTGCCGCCGACCATGCAAAGACGTCCACATTGTCCTGGAGGAACTCTGTCAAGTCCAACTGCTCGTCAGGGCCCAGCATTGAGATGATCTGTGTGGTGCCCTCAGGTATATCCATTCGTATGACGATCTTTATGGGCTTGCCAACGGGTTCTGGTTTAGATGCCTTAGATTCATCCCTGGCATCAATGATATTGACCTTAGGGTGGTCTTTCAAGGTTACCTTCACTGGTATTTCCTGAGAGCTCCCTCCGTCCGCCAGCTTGACAGGTTCGGGGATGGGTATTTCCCCGTCCGCTGTTCTCGTGGGGTCAGAGTCTTCCCTTATGAGTTCTCATACTTTTGTTGTCAAAACACATATTTCTATGTCGGTTGCATCGGACGAACTTGAGGGTTGCCCCCCAGTTAACTTGCTACACATGATTTCCCCCACTCGAACTTTAGTTCTGTCTCGGGTTGGTAGCCTAAGAGAATTCACGTGGCATCTCCGGGCTGTCACTAAGTCCGTCCGCATGTACCCGATTCCAGTTGGGGTTGGAAATTTGACAGTCTGGCAGTATACTGCCTCCACCATCTGAGCTCTCTTCATTAATGGTCTCCCGATAATGGCGTTGAAGGTGGATAGTAAGTCTACTACCACAAAGGTGTGGAGTATGTTGAGGACATGGGTACCATCTTCTAAGTAGATTGTGAGATCGACTTTTCCTTTAGTGGGTATTGGCAGCAGGTCAAACCCATATATCGGAGCTGTGGGTTTGAGCCTCTCATCGGACAAACCATACTGCTTAAAGGTATCGTACATCAGTACGTCTACTGCGCTCCCAGAGTCGATCAGTATCCTTTCCGTTGTGTAGTTCGCGATCATCGCGGTTACAACAATGAGATCACTTCCATCACATCCATAGTCAATAGCTTCATTGCTATCGAACGAAATAGCCCAGTCAGGTTTAACGTTCGTCGGGGTTGGGGGCTTGACGCCCAATGATAAAACTTGCCGCATGTGGTTTTTTCTCTTGTTCTCTGAGGTTGTCCATTCTTCTGTGGCCCCGATGATTGTGTAAATATGCCCTTTCTCATTGGGGCGCTGTACTGGGTTCTCAGGGTATTCAAGACGATAGTGTACACTCTGGGCTCGACGATCTTCCTCTCTCTTTGGCGGAGGCTCCATTCTTATCTTGTCTTTTAAATAACCTCGTCGGATAAGATCCTCTATCACATTTCTCAAATGGGAGCAGTCTTCAGTGTTATGGCCTTCGCTCCTGTGGAATTCACATCTCTTTCCAGACTGCCTTTGTCTTTGAGTAGGTTTAGAAGGGGCTGGCCACTTAACTTTCTCAACGAGTGCGCTGTTTGAAATTGCATGCAGTATGGCCGTTCGGGAATCTGAGAGTGCTGTGTAGTTGTGATAGGTAGGCTCTTTGTGGTGATCATCAGCGTTATGCCTACCATTTTTCCTGTCCCTGTCCCTTCGTGGAGATCGTCGGTTTTCCCTATGGGGGCTTTTTGTCCCTACTGTCATTTGGTCAAACAGCTGTTTATCAGTGTTAGATTCAAGCTGTAGTCCGTCTCTGTAAGCCATGCATATGTCTGTCTCATCATAGATCTCAGCTCTGTCAAAACAGTCTTTCAACCTTTTCGGTGGTCGCTCACCCAGGGAATAGCGGAGCTCTTTATGCAAGAGTCCATCCATGAATATTTCAATAGCATCTTTATCAGC
This sequence comes from Corchorus olitorius, assembly GCA_001974825.2. NCBI lineage: Eukaryota > Viridiplantae > Streptophyta > Magnoliopsida > Malvales > Malvaceae > Corchorus > Corchorus olitorius. Next base: position 38,177 of record AWUE01021373.1, read on the forward strand.
CAGGTCGTCTACCTGGATGTGGGCCTCACTGAAGCGTTTTACATACCCAGAGAGCCGTTCACCATGCTGCTGTCTGATGGTCCTCAGGTATCTGATGGTCTTCCCCTTCTGGACTCTGCTGTTAAAACCAGCCTCAAACATTAAGGCTAGCTTTTCAAAGTTCGTAATTACTCCATCCTCCAACCTGTAGAACCACCTTTGGGCAATGTCTCCCAAGGTAAGGGGAAAGAGTCTGCACATTACCGCATCTGATGCCTCGTCCACTGGAGGGTTCACTCGGGGAAGGGGGATGTCAACATCCTGTCCCGGTGTCCTGCCTCTCAGTGACGTCCGGGCGTCTCTCCTGGGCTCTGAGGTTCCAACGTGCTCTTGCATGGTAAAGTCGGTTGGTGGAATCGATTGAGGCCTGTATGTTCCCGTGGAGGCATCATACCTAAGTAGGAGATCCATGGATGGTGGGGTGATGATCGGGTCTGTGTGAGGTGCAGGTCGATCCTCAACTCCAGTAGGGGTTCCATCCACTGGTGCATCCTTTAAAAGTAAGTTGCTTGGGGTGCCAGGGAAGAGTTCTATGTTTCGAAGTCCGAGTGGGAGACTCGGAGGTACCTTGCCCGTCTGCGCTATTTCACTCGGAGAGCTCATAGCGATTTGTTCAAGGTTCCCACAGACGGCGCCAAAATGTTGTGGTCAAAATCTTCCACAACGTTGACCTGCGAAGGTCTTCTCTTGAACTCACACCTAAGAGGTTGAAGAACCTGCAAAAGAATAACACCTACTGAGTGCAGGGGTGGAGGGCCCCGCGTTAGCACTCCGATGGTTAAGTCAGTGACGTTCTCCCAAGTAGATTGGGTGAATTAGAGAGTATTCTTCTTTAGGTATAGAGTTTGGAGTTTTCAATATGGACAAAAGATGAGAGGATGCTCTGTATTTATAGGTGTTAGGTATGCCACGTCACTGGTCCATGCATCTAGGTCGGGAGCGTAAGTTCCGGATCCGAGTCAAATGGGAGTCAACCCCATGGTCCTAGTCAGCAGTCAACTTCCAAGTGCTATGGAGGCGGGAAGGGGTCAGATGTCCGTCGGGAGCCATTCTGCTTGTATATTGTATGATCAACAAAGAGGCTTGACGAAGATTATTTCTGGTTTAAGTCAAATCATTCTAGGAGTTATATAATAATTATTATATTGTTTTTGGATGTTTATAATTAGTCAGAGCTGATGTAAATGTTTTCCTTGATTCTTTCTCATACAACAATTCCCTGATCTCATTTTTGTGGGAAAGTCTAAGTCAATTTATAGGTCACTAGTCTATATCATTGAATTAATTGAACTATCTATATGACACACATATATTCTTCTTCAAATTTTTTGATAAAATTGTAAGTTGAACTAAATAACACTCTTTAGAACCTTGGCATTAATGGAAGAATGTGTTTGCCTTGTCGTCTAAGGCACAAATCATACGTAGATAGTGATATTTGTTCCAACACTGTAAATTGAGTGTGTGCTATTGCTAAGATAAGGACACCTTGCTATGATGAACACCATTGTTTTTTTTTTTTTGACATCAAGATGACACCATTGTTTACCAATCAACCTTATACACACAATGTCTTAATTATTCGACCCAAGTTTGTCCATGAACAAAATGTCATTTTAATTAGCCATCAAATATGGTCTACTGAGAGGATGTTGAACTCTTAATTTTAATAATCATCATCATTCAAATTCTGACAACCTCAAGTATATATCAAAAGAATGTCATTTCTAAAGTAATTAAGATTAATTATTTTCGGACACGACTGAAATCAAAATGGATGAATAATAAGTTAGTTTTTGTACATTATAATTTCTCGAAGTAATTGTGAGGTATCTGATTATAAGTACAATATCCATAATCACGTTACTTACATGTACATTAACATATTATATATATGTTATAATTCACCTTAGAGTTCAGACATTGGATAATTAACAAATGAAAAGCAAATAGTAAGAATTCTAAAGCATGGGGAGTTCAAAAAATGAGTTCCAAGGACAGACATCAAAGTGTTATAAAGGACCCACATGAGAACCAAAATTGAAAACAAAATGGGGTTGTTGGATGCAATGGGAGGAAGCATTTGGGCAAAGCTTTATCATCTTGGGAAGATGAAGACAAAACATGCAGATGCAAAAGGTAGAAAAATGGAGGAGTTCATCTCCCAAAAGCTCAAGCATGGTCGGCAAATCAAAGGGAAATAGGCAAAGAAAGTCAAGTTTCATAATGGCTCTTGGTTTTGTCTAATTTGGCTTCATGGAACTTTGTAAACAAACTTGGAAAAACTTTCAGACATTAAAATGTTTTTAAATTATTCTGATAACTTAGTCTGATTTGCAGGTGTGCCATGCGTGGAATTTATAGTTGGACCCAATGTTGGAATCATTCATTTTTTGGGTTTTGTATTTAGGACTTTAGGGAACACCTGAAAATATTGAGTCTTTTTTTTTCCTTTTAATCTTTTTTTGCTTTGTTTCATTAATTATTCTTATCATATCATCTGATGTGTAAATTGAATAACTTTTCTTTTTCCAGACACTTCAAATCCAATTTTCTTATATTGGTAGTTCATAAGCTTTATATTCTATATAATACATACAGAAATTAACAGTGTGTTTGGATAATTTTTTTGGAGAATCAGTAAAGGCCAGGAAAGGATGGGAAAGGAAGGACTTTTGAAGGAAAGGATGGGAATGACCAATTCCTGTTTGAATTGGATAAAATTGATGAGGGAATGGAAGGGAAGGACCATCTAACATTCCTTGTTTGGGTTCACTATGTAAAGGAAAAGACGGACCACATTTGTAAAGAAAATATGAGTAATTTAATAAATTAGATTAGGGTAATTTAGACTTTTGATAAGAAAAAAAAAAAAGCTTTTCTCCAATTTTATCTCTCCGCTGGTACTCCATTTGGAGTACCAAGGAAATTGGAAATATAAGGACCAAAATTGGTCCTCCAAAACCCATGGACCAAATCTAATATCCAATCCAAATTAACATGGGTCATTAATCAAAAAGACCTCCCGTCCTGTCCTATCCCATCTCGTCCCTTACTGGTCCCTCAATACAAACACACTGTAAAAGTAAAGAATGCCCTTTCTTTTTCTTTCCAATTTTTATTTTGATTTTTTTTATAATTAGTCAACTTTCTATCAGAAATATGATTTTGTTCCCACAAATCTTTTCAAAGCATGCATATATTTTGGAGTTTGTAGGTATCCACTTGCTTCAGTATATATAGACCATCACATATATAAAGATTTTGATTTTTGGCTGTATTTATATCTAAAAGAGACAAAGGCCGGGACTTTTTTTTGATTCATTTATTAATTTAAATATTACTATTATGTTGGATATTCACTAGTGATATAGTATTAGTCATTAGAGTTACTTTGACAAAGTGATTTAGGGTTCTTATTAAAAACTTCCCATTTCATTAATGCATATAATTGACTAAGTTCAAATAGCTCTTAATTTTAATCAATTTATATGCATGAGAAGTGTGTTAGTTAGATGTTAATTTTATATTTCCCTATATATATATTTGTTAATATATCAACTTTTGAATTCAGTAGTACTTTTATAATTCCTTTTAGGAACATTCACAATGAATATCTATTTTTTATTACTCAAGGCTAAAGCATAGCCAATAAGTCACATTTTATTCATTTTTATATTAAGGCATCTTATCTTACCTATAGAAAGTAGAGATCGACTTGAACCCCTCTCTCAATCAATAAGAAAAAAAAAGTAATACTGGCATATTTTATTTTATTAAGTTTCCAATTGGGTAAGATTAGACAATCCAAGAAAGGATATATATTTCCATTGAAATTCTAAATCTATAGTAGTGATTGATGACAAGCATTTCTATACAATGTTTGATGGAGAGAAGTTTATTATAAAAACTTGCAAAGATCTTAAAAAAAAAAAAAAAAACTTGCAAAGGAGAAATTATTAGGTGGGATAGACCCACCACATCATTTATGGGACTAACCAATAATATGAAAAGATATAAATATCGCCTTCTTACTTCTTCTAAATAATTAACTGATCTGTATCTCTAAACAAAATCTCTTTTTAGCTTAAACTTTCCCAAATATTAATTTATAATTCTTTTGGATGTGTTCTAGATATGGTTCTAATTCCAATAATAACCCATTATGACATCAACCCATGCAACTATAAAAGAAAAAAAGTAGAAGATAATGTAAAATCTAATGATGGTGATTTAGCTTAAACATCCACACATCATCGTTGGCTTTATATATATCGAAATCTCATGCTATAAGACTCATAGTATCCTCCAAACAATGAATCAAATCATTTATTATATCAAAAGGATTTTGGAGGGGTCACTTTAACTTAGGCTTAAAGGCACATTAACTTAAAGGCTATCTCTCAAATATATGGGATATGGAACAAATTACAAAGAGGAAATTCCAAAAATTGGCATCAAGAAAAGGCCAAAAGGGCGAAAGAGATAAGAGTTGTGGGCCATTAGGAACACTAATTAAACATTAGAGAGGGGGACAAAGAAGAAACAAGATTCCCTTTTTCTTAATCCTTTTTGCAGTATTTGATTCCAAAAGCACCAAAACATGTTTTAACTTTGGAATCACTTGGGGTTTATTGCATCTGTTGGATTATCTTATTCTAAAAGGAAGGATACATGCAACTTTCTTCAAGACAAGGTTTTTTTTTTGGGTACATTCAAGACAAGGTCTTTTTTTACTTAATTAGCTATATTAATCTTTCAAGCTTTCAAAAAGTTACCAATTAGTTAATCTTTCCTTACTCTCCTTAAAACTATAGATCTTTAAATTAAATTAATGTGACTAGAGAATTTATTCTAGTCCGATGAGATGTTTTAATATAGAGTAATGCTATTTGCTTCATTGATGTTGACTCACCACTTTGTCTTTGTTGATGTGATACAATTAGAACTGTTAAAATCCTACAATAAGTGTTTATAATTTAAAACTTGCTCTTAATTTTAGAGGTATCTCATTAATGCCATCCAATGACTACTAAGACAAAGGCTAAAAGTACTGACCACCAAGTATTTGATTTAATAGTCACGTATAGGCTCCCTCTATGTAAGGAGCAAGTTCGTATATACTCATCTTGGAAGTACTAACAGTATTAAATAATGTAACGTATCAATTATTGCATTTGTATTGTTATTTTAATTGATAAGTGCATGATTTGTATTGTTAGCTTAATTGATAAGTGCATGATGTCGAATTTTGAGATCCTATGAATTCAAATTTTATTGAATGTAGATGAAATGAGTAACTTATGAATGAGTGATGATTCTATCCATGTGAAGGTTTTTTTTTTCCCGTGAAATGTATAACTAAACTTGTTCCACCTAAGGTGAAAAATGTTATGGAAGTTTTTTTTTTTTCCTGAAAATGTTATGGAAGTTTGTTTCATATGACTAAACTTATCCCAGGTCAGGTGAAAAATGTTTTGGTAAACTTATTGGTAGAGTAAATTTATGTTTGGAGACTTGATTTGAAATTTGATTTTTTTTAAATCATTAAAAATATGAATTAGACTATATTAAACTCTCGAGGAAAAACCATTCTTCTTCTATCAGCTTGAACTACCTCTAACACTAACTGGAAATTTGGGAGGAACACGAAAGAATTCATAATCATCGTCAAAATAAATATTTATCACAATTAAATCTGTGTAACTCCTAAAGGTTTTTTTTAGGGGTACAAGTGAAATCTCATTACAATTATAATAAATCTCTATATGCTAGCTCAAACATCTAAATGAGAATCCAACCCAAACTAAAAAATTACCTTAAATAATCTACTCATCAATAGTCCCGGGTTCGAATCCTGGGATGGACGGGGAGGAATTCAGGGAAAGAAGAGGGTTACCTCCTATTGTGTAAGTCAATTAAATATCATGTTTATGAGTAAAAAAATACAAAAAAATAATCTAAACTCACATTTTATGAGATTTGAACCTAAGACTTCAGAATCAGACACACTCACAAATTGAACTAATAATTCAGGTGCAACTCCCAAAAAGTTGAATCCGTCTTGATCTTTATCATTCGTGATAATTAACCATAAATATTTATGATCATCTTCATCTAATGAGATTAATTTATTTATTTATGATTGTAATAATTCATTAAAAAGATCAAAATTAATAAAATAAAATTGCATTTATATGCAAGGAAAGGGAAGTTTGGACTTTTTGAGCATCTAATTCTTATTGGCTGAATTGGAAGGCACTACTTCTACCTCCCACGTCATCTATCTTTCCTTTTCTTTGCCACCCTTCCTCCCTGGCCGTTGCTCCTTCAGCCGTGTGGGACCCTCCTCCTTTTCTCTTCCAACCATGTCCCTCTTCTCCCTTCTTTTTTTTGTTCCAACATTACCCCAACTAGAACGTGTCCATTTATTTCAGTTGATTGTTGGAATTTCCTTTTCGTTATGGAAATTGGAAAGTGCTTGTATATATTTTTGGCCGAATGGAAAGTACTTAATTTAATTGTATAGGTAGACATTAAATGTGAATATATTAGTGTATATACTATTCCCTCCGATCCATTTTAAGTATCACAAATCAGGTTTAGGTTTATTTCATAATAAGTGTCACACTTATAAAATCAATACAATTTGTACTAATTTTATCATATATATCCCTAATTAATGGGGAGTTAGGGAGAGAGAAGATAAATGTAATTAATAAAAGATTGGGATATTTAGGTCATTTAAAATATTTATTTTATTAAATTTAAGGTGAGTTAATTATTGTCTTAATATGTATAATATTCCTAATGTGACACTTATTTTGGATCGGAGGGAGTAATAAATTAAATGAAATTATTATGGTACAAAATCTTTAATTGATATTCTAAATTTCTAAATTTCTAATAAATTTCTAATGAAATTATTATGGTGTAGAATCTGACGGTGTATTATATATAAACCTTTTTTTTTAGTTTTACAGAATAATAACAAAAATAAAAAGAGATTGAGAATATTACCCTAATTTAAGGTCGAGTTTTACTACTTGACCCTTTCATTTGACCCTCCATTTGACCCTCCTAACGTGTCATTAGAATACTTACTATAATTTCTAAAACTCTATTCAATAATAGTCTAAAATCAAGGGATTTACCCTGCAAACCCTCCATATTTATAATTAGGGCTAAAGCTGAATTTATTTTGTTACCTTAATTATTATGAGGGTCAAGTTGGAGAGTCAAATTGAAGGATGAAAAAGAATTTTCCTTATATATATACAGTACAAAGTAAATGAGCTGGCAATGGCATATCATGTTAATTTCATTCGTAATGCATGACCTCAACTCTTCTTTTTTTTTTTAAACACCTCAAACTCAAATAAAGCTTTTTTATCTTTACATTTTTCTTTTCCAATAAAAATTTGTAAATATTACAATTCAAACAAATTATTAGGGATGCAAGTGGGTAGTAGATAATAGGGTACCCGGCACTACCCGACCCGATTAAATAGGGTTAGGGTATTGTATAATCGGGTTAGGGTAGGATACAGATAGTAGTTTTAGTACCCGTGATGAGTTCGGGTAGTGACTTTAGGGTACCCATTACTCGAACCCGGTTACTATTTAATTATTTTAATATAGGATTTTCTTTATATATTATATTTTTATTTAAAAATTACTCATAATCAACCTAATTAAAATTTATTTATTGTTAAAAATATAATTTTTAACTTTGTTTTAGAATAATACAAGTTAATTTTAATTTATTCATTTAATTTTTAATTCATTTATTATTATTTAATTATAATGTAAAAAATATTCGGGTTTTTTATCGGGTTTGGATAGTTAACGGATAGTTGATATTTTATACGGGTAGGGTACGGGTAGTGAATTTGATAAATAACCGGGTAGTTATAGGGTTCGGGTACCCTAAAAAATAATAGGGTTAGGGTACGGGTACCTCAAAATTCGCGAGTACCCTACCCGGTTGCATCCCTACAAATTATTGAACGGAAAAATAAATCATAAAATGGAACTGTTGCGCCAAAAATCTCTTGCTAGAGTTTTCGCGGAGAATTCTTTATGACAGCATAAGGGCGTGCCAGTCAATTTGCTGAAATTGATAAAAAGGTTGTAAAAACTAGATCTGGTGTGCGGAGCAACATATTAAAAGATCAGAGCGATTTGTGGGGACTGGATCAAAGTCACACCGGAGCATTGAAATCATTGGATCCACAACATCATGTCTTCCTGAACTGGGGCCTGCGAGATCTCTTTTGGATTTGAAAGAAAAATAACAATTTGATTTTATTGATGAGAAAGAAACACATGTACATTGTTTTTGTGTCCGGAGATAAGATTGAAACAAAGGAAAAAAACACTAAAAGAGTGTTTGGGTGTCCTAAGACAGGATCCAAACAAGAAAATATTGAATAACGAGTAAGAACTCGTGATGAACAAGGGGAAAAAGGCGCAGAGCCTGAGAGAAAATAAGCACGGAGCTTAGTTTTTTGCGCGGAGCAATTTTGTAGCTTCTGGAGCTGGTTTTTTAGATGAGTGATATATGTTTGAAGCCTTGGGGTTGGTCCCTTTATATAGGGGGCGGCATGGGCCTTGCATTTAATGGGTCTGACTTGCTGAAGAAGGTGAATTCCTCATCCTTGGTAGATGACAGCTTCCAGGAAGGTGCAGTGAAACTTCCTTCTTCTTCTGTTTGATTCCAACTACTGGGGAGAGGGTGAAAAGGATGTCAGGGCGTCATTCTCTTGGATGGGAGACGGAAATCTCCCTCCTAGATGGTTGATGGATAATCTTTCCTCCTTCCTATCACACTTCAGCATGCCTTCGTTGCTTCCTTTGTGCTGAAATCAACTAATTTGACTAAGCAGTGGCCTTCTGACATCATGACTTGGAATTTTAACACTAAGGCCATGAAATTATCTTTACTTAGTCATACTTAGCTCTTCAAATCATGAAAATAATACTTAGTTAAGAAAATGGCTTAAACCGGGGTGAGAAAGCCACATGTCCTTAACTGAAAAGAATGCAAAAGTTGCAAACGAAGTCGGAATAAACCAAAATTTCACCAGTAGGCTTAAATTATCTTCATAAGACTATGAAAAAAATTCCAAGTGAATTCGAGCTCTTCTTCATGTTGAACTTGGTTTCACTCCCCAAAATGTCCTTAACTAAAAATCGGGCATAAATTTTTACACCGATGTCAGAATAAGGTGAAATCTTACCAAGATGATCTACATAGCTCAAGGATCATCATGGTATACTCCTTGGTAGAAATCGCAGCCTCTAGCCTCCTCAATTGATCAATTTTACCATTTTGTCCTTAATTGAACAAAATGCAAAGTTAGTTTTGCCTCCCGGGGAGAGGAAAAAGACTAGGCGATTTCTCTACCATGTTAGGTCAAATATGTTGAGGAAGTGTGAGGTTGAAAATCTCATGCCTCTCTCACGTAGGTAGGTGTTTCTCTTGCTGACAAACTTTAGCTCTCTGCCTCCTTCCTGCAGGAAGAGAAAAATAACTCTCTTGAGGGAAGAGGGCGGCCTCTCCTCTACATGGGAGACGACTTTGGGCCTTATTATATGAGTCCATGAGATATTTTCCATCTCATGGTTAGATGGTAAACAACTTCCTTTTTTACTGCTTGCCTCCCTAGTTAACAACAATATTAAAGGAAACTGCTTCTCTTTGATTTTTTATGCCACTTCCTAGGTAGGGGCGGCATATAAGGAAATATTAATAATAACTATTCTGAAAAATAATTATTATTTAATAAATAATTAATAAATTTCAGCCCTTATAATTAATTACAAGATTTTCCTAATTCTATCAGAACTAGGATGGTGCAGAAATCAAGTTTCTTCAAGATTTTTAATTAAATCTTGACCACACATCTTAATAATATTTATGTGAAGACCAATTTATCCTCAATTGTAAATTGAGGTATAAACAAGAACATTTCCAAAAGTTTCACTAATCTAAAAGTTAAGTTTAGCAATTCATTAGTATTGAAAATTGAATATGATGAATTAAGTGGGGAAGAATATATATATGCATCAGAATGTTGACATTTTCATATATATAATATATACTAGTTTTAATTTTCACGAGTATTGCACGTGGTCCAACGTGTTTAAATGAAATATTCATATGAAATTATGGTAACCTATCTATTAAATTATAATAATTACACTATTTTTTATGATTTCCTTATGAAATTCTGATAAACTTCCTATGAAATTTTAATAACAACACTATGGAATTTTGAGAACCTTTTTATAAATTTTTTTTAACCTTCTTATGAAATTTTGTTAACCTCCCTAAGGAATTTTGAAGACCTTACTATGAAATTTTGATAACTTCCCAATGAAATTTTGATAACCAACACTATGAGATGTTGATAACCTCCATATGATATATTTATAACCACGTTATGAAAGTTTAAAAACCTCCATATGAATTGTTAGTAATCACACTTTGAAATTTTGATAATCACACTATGAAATTGTGATAACCTCGCTATGAAATTTTGATAAACCTTCTTATAAAATTTTGATAAACCTCCTTATAAAATTTTGATAACCTCCTTATGAAATCTTGATAACAACAAATTTTGATAACTAACCTATGATTTTTTGATAACCTCATTATGAAATTTTTTTAATCTGCCTATGAAATTTTGAAAACTAAACTATGAAATTTTGATAACCTTCATATAAAATTTTGATATCCTCCCTGAAATTTTGATTACTCCATAATAAAAGTTTAATAACCTTCCTAATTTGGTAACCATACTATGAAATTTTGATAACCTCCCCAGAAATACCACTATGAAATTTCGGTAATCACATTTTGAAAATTTGATAACCTTTTTATGAAATTTTGATAACCTCTCTATAAAATTTTGTTGACCCCTCTATGAAATTTTGATAATCACATTATATAATTTTGATAATCCCGCTTTGAAATTTTGATAATCTTCCTATAAATTTTGATAATCCGATCTCTATGAAATTTCGATAATCACTCTATGAGATTTGATAACATTCTATCAAATTTTGGTACTCCTTATGAAATTGAGACTTTTATAACCTTCATATGAAATTTTGATAACCACACTATGAAATTCTTATAACCTCGCTATGACATTTTGATAATCTCTTTGATAACCTTTCTATAAAATTGTGATAACCACACTATGAAATTTCAATAACTTTCCTAAGAAATTTTAATAACCTGATCTTATGGAATTTTGGTAACCACACTATACAATTTTGATAACCTCCCATGAAATTTTGACAACTTCCATATGAAATTTTGGTAACCACACTATGGAATTTTGATAACCTCCTCATGAAATTATAATAACCATCTTATGAAATTTTAATAACCACATAGAGACAAGAAAATCAAAATCATAATATCACCTACCTTTCTAACTCAACAATTTACAATTGAACAAATTGAATGCAACAAAACATTATATAACGAAGAAATAGAGCTTCACTAACAACAGTATTGTACGTGTTAGTGTTAGTGTTAGTTTAATTTTTTTATTGACATTTAAAAAATTGAAATTAAAAGTAAAATACTAAATTCAAAAAATAATAGTAAAGGAAATTTGCATGTTCATCAACGAAAATCAATTTGACAAACTTATATTTCGGTCTAAATTGAAAATTTTAATTAATTTTTAAATAATAAAATTATAATAAATTTTAATAATGACAATTTAGAAATATATTTGAAAAAAGGGTGCAATTGGAAAACAAAAAATTTCCCATTATTCGTAGAAATTTACATGTTCATCAATGAAAATCAATTTTACAAACTTATAATTCAGTCTAAATTGAAATTTTATAATTAATTTTTAAATAATAAATTTTAATAATGTCAATTTAGAAATATATTTGAAAAAAGGTACAATCGGAAAACATAAAGTTTTCCATTTTTCGTACTTTCATATATAGTATAGATAGCTTTGGAGAAACTATTGATTTTGTCTCATTTCGGCCAAATAGGTCCATTAGGCTCGTTTGACTCCATGAAGTCCAAATTTCCAAGTCAAATGTCTTGAAGTCTAAATCTGATATTTTTAAGCCCAATTTGTTAATATGGAAGCCCAAAGAAGGAGTCCAAGTCCAATCAGTAATTATGATGCAGTAATGATTCAGCCCTGATACAACATTGTTAAATCCTATTTAAAGGAGGACTTCACAAGAGCAGTTTTGGAAGAAAATTCATAACTTTTGATCTAGAACTCAAAAAAAAAACAAATGAGATACCGTTGGAAAGAGGATTCCGAGATCTAAAACTTTTATGTTTATCTTAAGACCTAATTCTGCCGTTTCGGTGGATGATTTTGCCCTTCAAATTTTTGGACAGAATTTATCTTCTCCTAAATCGACTTGGAGAATGTTTTGGATGAAAATTCAGATGCTAAAGATGATGTGGGGATCCTATTGGCCATGTTGGATGCTAATTAATGAGGATAATCTAAATTTCCATTATTTTAATAGTGAAATAATTAAAATATTATTTAATAATGGCAATTTAGAAATATATTTGAAAAAAAGGTACAATCAGAAAACATAAAGTTTTCTTTTATTCGTACTTTATATATATATATATATATATATATATATATACTAGTTTTAACTTTCACGTGCGTTGCACGTGGCCCAATGTGTTTAAATGAAATATTTATATGAAATTATGATAACCTCCCTATTAAATTATATGGTAATTACGCTATTATTGATGACCTCCTTATGAAATTTTGATAACCTTCCTATGAAATTTTAATAACGATACTATGGAATTTTGAGATCTTTTTATAATTTTTTTTTAACCTTCTTATGAAATTTTGTTAACCTCCCTAAGGAATTTTAAAGATCTCACTATGAAATTTTGATAACTTCCCAATGAAATTTTGATAACTAATCTATGAGATGTTGATAACTTACATATGATTTATTGATAACCACATTATGAAAATCTAAAAACTTCCATATGAATTGTTAGTAATCACCCTCTGAAATTTTGATAATCATACTATGAAATTGTAATAACCTCGTTATGAAATTTTGATAAACCTCCCTATAAAATTTTGATAACCTCCTTATGAATCTTGATAACTACAAATTTTGATAACCTCTCCCTATGAAATTTTGATCTACATACTATGAAATTTTGATAACCCTCTTATGAAATTTTGATAACCCTCTTATGAAATTTTGATAACCTTCATATGAAATTTTGATATCCTCCCTGAAATTTTGATTACTCCATAATAAAAGGTTAATAACCTTCCTAATTTGGTAACCATACTATGAAATTTTGATAACCTCTCCAGAAATACCACTATGAAATTTTGGTAATCACATTTTGAAAATTCGATAACCTCTTTATGAAATTTTGATAACCTCTCTATAAAATTTTGTTGACCCCTCTATGAAATTTTGATAATCACATTATGTAATTTTGATAACCTCGCTTTGAAATTTTGATAACAACTCTATGAAATTTCGATAATCTTCCTATAAATTTTGATAATCCGATCTTTGTGAAATTTCAATAACCACTCTATGAGATTTGATAACCTTCTATCAAATTTTGGTACTCCTTATGAAATTGAGACTTTTATAACCGTCATATGAAATTTTGATAACCTCCCGATGAGATATTAGTAACCTCCTTATGAAATTTTGTTAACCATATGAAATTCTTATAACCTCGCTATGACATTTTGATAATCTTTTTGATAACCACACTATGAAATTTCAATAAGACAATAACCTTCCTAAGAAATTTTAATAACCTGATTCTATGAAATTTTGGTAACCACACTATGAAATTTTGATAACCTTCCTATGAAATTTTGATAACTTCCATATGAAATTTTGGTAACCACACTATGAAAATTTGATAACCTCATAAAATTATAATAACCATCTTATGAAATTTTGATAACCACACAGAGACAAGAAAATCAAAATCATAATATCACCCACTCTTCTAACTCAACAATTTCCAATTGAACAAAGTGAATGCGACAAAACATTATGTAACGAAGAGAGTAAGGAAGCAGACAGTTCATGTTGTTTCAATTGATTTGCCTCATATTTGATGAAGCTATCTTCGAAGCGGATGATTTGGCAAAGGGGGGTTTTGATTGATTCATGGAGTTTGATTTTTTCTTATTGTGTTTGCTTGATTGTGTCTTGTTTGCTTTTACTTGAGCTGGACTATGTTTTGGTTCCTCGTGTTCTATTTTGCTCTTTGTACTATGCACTTTACTGTGCGTATCTTTATTCAATTGAATAAATCTTGCTTTTGCCTTTCAAAAAAAAATGAAGAGATGGAGCTTCACTAACAATAGTATTGTACATGTTAGTGTTAGTTTAATCTTTTTATTGACATTTAAAAAATTGAAATTAAAAGTAAAATATTAAATTCAAAAAATAATAGCAAAGGAAATTTGCATGTTCATCAGTGGAAATTAATTTGACAAACTTATAAAAATTCGGTCTAAATTGAAATTTTTAAATAATAAAGGGTACAATTGGAAAACATAAAATTTCCTATTATTCGTAGAAATTTGCATGTTCAACAATGAAAATCAATTTTACAAACTTATAATTCGGTCTAAATTTAAATTTTATAATTAATTTTTAAATAATAAATTTTAATAATGTCAATTTAGAAATATATTTGAAAAAAGTGTACAATCGGAAAATATAAAGTTTTTCATTATTCGTACTTTTATATATAGTATAGATAGATTTAGAAAAACTATTGATTTTGTCTCATTTCGACCCAATAGGCCCATTAGGCTCGTTTGAGCCCATAAAGTCCAAATTGCCAAGCCATATGTCTTGAAGTCTAAATCTGATATTCTTAGACCCAATTCGGTAATATGGAAGCCCAAAGAAGGAGTCCAAGTCCAACCAGTAATTATGATGCAGTAATGATTCAGCCCTGATGCAGCATTGTTAAATCCTATTTAAAGGAGAATTTCACAAGAGCAGTTTTGGAAGAAAATTCATAACTTTTGATTCAGAACTCAAAAAAATGCAAATGAGGTACCGTTGGAAAGAGGATTCCGAGATCTACAACTTTTATGTTTATCTCGAGACCTAATTTTGTCATTTTGGGGGACGATTTTACCCTTAAAATTTCTGGACAAAATTGATCTTCTCCTAAACCGACTTGGAGAATGTTTGGACGAAAATTCAAAAGATAAAAATGATGTGGGATATCCCTATTGGCCACGTTGAATCCTAATTAATGAGGATAATCTAAATTTTTATTTTAATAGTAAAATAATTAAAATATTATTTAATAATGGCAATTTAGAAATATATTTTTGAAAAAAGGATACAATTGGAAAACATAAAGTTTCCCCTTATTCGTACTTTTATATATAGTGTAGATATATATATGCATAAGAATGTTGACATTTTTTTGGGTTGGGATATTAATGAATGTTGTTGTCTTGAAAATTGAATGACATATTAGAGCTTGATGATGAGTTTAAGATCTTTAGAACGCCTCCAAACTCGGTTCGTGAGGTCCTTGCTGTTGATGTTAGAGGAGTGACTTTTCCCTGGGGTTTTCTTTAACTTAATCGCATTGTTTTTCTATTTCAGTTTTGACCAAAAAGAAAAAAGAAAATTGAATGACATATTAGACAACATTTTAAACCATAAAATGTTAAGAATTGTATTCCGTTGGTCTATATCCACGTACGAGGAGTATACTTTTTGACAACATATATATGCCGACAATGCCAAAGGTGTAGCTCCTTTGAAAATTTAATTCGACTTCCATTAGCATTTTAAATTTAAACTTATGCGACCATGAATAGAAAGAACTTAGTTTCCTTTAAAAGTTCTGAATTCAAATTTTATAAATATAAAAGATAGTAGACACCAGTGGCGTAGCCGCTCTTTGAGTTGTGGGTTCAAATGAACCCACTTAAAATTGAATCCCCTTTGAATTGTTGGAAAAATTTGAGGTAAAATCAGAAATTGATCCCACTAAAAAATTGATTTGAAGTCAATATGTATAATAGATGATTTCATGGGGTTAATATAAATATAAATTTTTTTATAATTACTTTTGGTTCCATCAAAATTATAAACTATTCCTTTTCAATTTATTATTATTTATCAAATATGAGTTCAGTTTTTTGAATTGTAAATATGTCAAAATACAATTATTGTCTCAAATATTAATATACCGCTTATTCTTTTGGAATTCAAAAATTTTGAGATATTCAATTTACATAGTTATGTCTCTTGTAAAAAAAAGGACATAGTTATGTCTCAAACTCAAAATCATATTCATATATATGTATTTGTTGCGCCAAAATCTCTTGCTAGAGTTTTCGCGGAGAATTCTTTATGACAGCATAGGGGCGTGCCAGTCAATTTGCTGAAATTGACAAAGAGGTTGTAAAAACTGGATCTGGTGCGCGGAGCAACAGATTAAAAGATCAGAGCGATTGTGGGGATTGGATCAAAGTCACACCGGAGCATTTAAATCATTGGATCCATAGCAAACTGCTTCTCGTAACTGGGCCTCTCTCTATTTGGATCAGATATAGGAGATCTGCTTTGATTGCAATTGAAATTGAAAAGAAAATAACAATTTGATTTGTTATTTCTGAATGAAGAACACGTGTATAGTGTTTGTATGTCCGGAGACGAGATTCAAACAAGAGAAAAACACTAAAAGAGTGTTTGATTGTCCTGAGACAAGATCTAAACAAGGAAAAGTTGATGAACGCGTGAAGAACTCAAGATGAACAGGTTGAAAATGGCGCAGAGCCAGGGAGAAAATAAGCATGGAGCTTGGTTTTTTGCGCGGAGCAAGTTTGTAGCTGCAGGAGCTGGTTTTTGATTTCTCAGGAGAAATGTTTGAGATGCAGAATCTGCCTGAAACCTGAGAATGGCCTCCCTTTATATAGGGGGCGGCATGGGCTTTGGCATTAATGGGCTTGCCTTGCTGAAGAAGGCGAAATCCTCCTCCTAGGCAGATGACAGCCTCTAGGAAGGTGCAGTGAAGTTTCTTTCTTCTTCTGATTGCCTCCAACTACTAGGGAGAGGGCAAAATAAATGCTAGGGCACCACTCTGCTTGGATGGGAGATGGAAATCTGCCTCCTGGGTGGTTGATGATAATTCTTCCTTCTTCCTATCACATTGCAGCAAGCCTTCGTTGCTTCTTTTGTGCTGAATTTAGCTAATTTGACTAAGTAGTGGCCAATTGACATCATGAATTGGACTTTGAACACCAAGGACACGAAATTACTCCTACTTAGTCATATTTAGCTCTTCAAATCATGAAAATAATAATTAATTAAGAAAATGGCTTAAACCGGGGTGAGAAAGCCATGTGTCCTTAATTGAAAAGAATGCAAAAGTTGCAAACGATCTCAGAATTAACAAAAATTTCACCAGTAGGCTTAGATTATCTCCATAAGACTATGGAAAAAATCTCAAGTGATTTCGAGTTCTCCATCATGGTGAATTTGGTTTCACTCCCCAAAATGTCATTAACTGAAAACCGGGCATAAGTTTTTACTCCGATGTCAGAATGAGGTGAAATTTTACCAAGATGATCGACATAGCTCAAGGATCATCATGGTATGCTCTTTGGTAGAAATCGCAGCTTATGGCCTCTTCAATTGGTCAGTTTTACTATTTTGTCCTTAATTGAACAAAATACAAGTTGCAGTTTCGCCTCCCGGGGAGGGGAACAAGGCTAGGCGATTTCTTTACTATGGTCAGTCGACTATATGGAAGAGGTGTGAGGTTGAAAATCTCATGCCTCTCTCACGTGCATAGATGTTTCTCTTGCTGACAAACTTTAGCTCTTTGCCTCCTTCCTGCAGGAAGAGAAAAATATCTCTCAGCAGGGCAGAGAGCGGCCTCTCCTCTGTATGGGAGACGACTTGGGCCTTGCTATGTGAGTCAATGAGGTATTTTTGATCTCATGGGCAGATGACAAGCAATTTTCCTTTTTTACTTATTTGCCTCCCTAGCAGGCAGCAATATCAAAGGAAATTGCTTCCGATTGACGTTCTCTGCCACTCACCTAGGTAGGGGCGGCACCAGTGGTGTTTTTAATAATAATTATTCAATAAAATAATTATTATTTATTTAATAATTAATTAATTTCAACCCTTGCAATTAATTACAAGACTTTCCTAATTCTATTAGAACTAGGGTGGTGCAGAAATCTAGTTTCTTTAGGATTTTTGATTAAATCCTGACCACGCATCTTGATTACAATTATGTAAAGAGCAATTTACCCTCAATTGTAAATTGAGGTATAAACAGTATTGAACCCACTTGAAAAAATTCCTTGCTACGCCACTGGTAGACATTGAGAGATTTTTATCGATTTGAATTCTCTAACTTATGTTGATGCCAGATATAATTGAAAATTCAATGTAACTATTAAATATGGGAACTTAGACTAATAGTTGTGGTTTGTGCCAAAAAAAAAAAAACAAAGACTAATACTAGTAGTGGTAATTTACAGGGTTTCTTTGCAACGTAACGTATAGTAATCAAGCTAAAGGAGGAGAGTAACTTTGAATGGTTCTATAACGACATTTTCTTTACCCATTCAACAAAACCAAATGAAACTACTAGGTAGCTAGGTATATATTCTTTAATGAAATTCGGTTTCTAGAGTGAGGGTTAGGGGAGAAAAAAAAACACACACACACAAGTAGATTGCTTTGGTCCTTGCAACTTTAGGGCTTTGTTGTTGTAAAATTCCCCGACAGTTTCAACCATTTGACCAGTCGGTATATTAAATTTGCATCTTATATATGACGAAGCAGATACTATTCTACTTTATTTTTTCAACCTTTGCTATCAGTTGGGAATTGGGTGGGACTGTTTGCCTTCATATTTGAAAGGGAATTGAAGTTCATTATTATATCATTTTTTTAATTAATTTTGTTGTTGTCACTATAATAAGATATATAAAACTCTTTAATCACATCAATATCAATATATATAATAACAAATGAGGATGTCTATAAACTATTTAGGTTTTTAGTAATTAAAACCATGTGATGTGTCGATTTTTTTTTATTCAAAGTAGATAAATTCTTTTCTAGATTTTTGTTTGTGGAAATTGAGTGTAATCGGTAAGGACAAGGTATAAGATATATGGGAGAACCACTCATTTTTATAGTTGATTATGAATATTGAAAATAAGACGAAGGAGTCTTAATATGATGGTATGTTAGGTTAATTTCTTCAAGTTAACATTGAGGGATGAGTTTAAAGAACATTACATTCTCCGGATCTCCATTATTTTGTGAAAAAAAAAAAAAACAAGTGTGCTAAATAAAAATGGATCTCTATCAATATCATCTAGTAGTAATTTCTTATTAGTTGTAGTAAAAAAAAAAAACTTTTAAGTTCCCGTTGGCTTGTTGGTAAATGACATGTAAATAAACGAGGTATAGAGCATGTTTGACCTTAAAGGGACCCTTCAATTAACTTGATCCTCCTAATAATTAAGGTAGCAAATTAAATTCAGGTTTTGATTTGATAGTAAATTGATACTAATTCGATTTAAGCAGTATCTATCTCCATATAAGTAAGATGATGATTTAATTAATCTAATAATCATCATTATTTTAGGCTATAATGTGTTGAACAAATTATATAAATTAATACTCACAAGAGAAAGTTAATCGGTGTCCCATAATTCAGATGTTAGTTAATGAAAAATATTTGCTATTACTTTGAATTAAAAAAAAAGTAACTTCTTCATATAAAAGGTAATTTCTATAAATAAAAAGTCAACTAATTAACCTTAGATAGTGCATCCATTAACAAAAGTGTTAAAGCGATAATATGAGAAATTATAGGTTAGAACCATCCCACCCTATTAACAGGGATTAATTAATCATTAAAGATTTTACCAACTAGTTTATCGTGATTAAATTGAAAGAGCTAATTTGAGTTAATACAATTTTAATGATTGATCTTATACTATTGGCGTGGTGAGACGGTACATTCTTTTTGGCCGGAAGTTGACACAGTACTATTTGATGATTTATCTCCATAATTCAGCAAGAGAAAGTAACAAAAAAAGCATTTCTTAGCAAAATCCTTATATCCATAACAGCATCATTAGCCTTTAATCGAGTCATTAGATTAAAGTGCAATAAAACCTCAGCACTCAAAGAAAGAAATTTATATATGGCAAATTGGCAATAAATAGATTTAGGGTGCAATTGAGCACATGTATAATTAACAAGGGTATATTAGTCATTCGATGAGTCCAATAATAGTATAAGTGACTTGCAAGACAACTCAGAATGTTTGATTCTGATTTTGATGGTAATTCCGTAGTTTTGGCGTAATCAATGGGCTTTTGATGATTTATCACTATTATTATAATTGCACATGTGGCTCTTCATAAAACAATTAAACAAACTCCCCTGCTATCTCATATTCTTACTACCTTCTGTTCTTTTTCTCTCTCTTTCACTTCTCCAAACTCAAAGCTCTGTTTTTCTAAAGTGAAATTCACCAAAGCTCAAGATTCTTTAGAATCTAAGGTTGGTATGCTAAAACCATTGATTTGATGTTGCAAGTGAATTTTGTTCTGAAATTGAATTTAAAGTTTTGTTCTTCTTGGTGGCTTATTCTTGTTGGTTTGAAGGGGATTCTGGGAATTCTGGTTTTTTATTGGTTTGATTTTCCTTTTGATGAGTAAACTTGTTTTAGTGGGGGAAAAGTGAGTATTTTAGTGAATGAATTGAGTTTATTGAAAATGGGTTGGTGATGGATCATCAAAGAAAGGGATGCTTTTGAAGAATTTCATGTTTTGATAGGCTTTTTACTCTAAAAATCTCTCTTTCTGCTCTTGAGAGTTTTTAGTTTTTGCTTTCAAATGGCTCTCATTGGGAGTCTCATGGCCTATTTACTATGTTTATGGTTGATGTTCGTATCTCTTTTCTAGAAGGAATGGATTTGGTTTCTTACTGGGTTGTTCATACTTGTTAGAAGTTGTTGGCAATGACTGAACAAAGAAAGAAACATGATGATGTTTTCATGAAGAAGCAATTGAGGGTTTTTTCATATTCTTATGGTTTTAGTTTAGTTTATGAGAAAAAAGGAGATCTTTTAGTTCTAACAGGACAAGCCCTTTATCCTCTGCGAGAACCAGAGTCCTGAGTCCTTGTAATAATCTAGGGCTAAAATGTGTTTCATTTGTTCATGACGTAAACAATATGTCAAACTCAGACGTTAGATTTGGTCTAGCCTATGAGATAGTTATAAGTTGAAGTACCAATTGAAGTAAAAGTCATTTGAGGGTAGACCGAAATTGAACTTATACTTGCTGGTTGATTTTTTTTTTTCTTTACATGTTATTTAGATGGCTAATTGGATACTTATTTTGTCTCCTTCTATATCAAATAAGTAGTTTTCTGTAGGGAGGTCCCCCCAGGCACCAAGTTGAAAATGAATATAGCCTAGAGTAGGTTGGATTATTCAACTCTATTATGCATTCTTCTTGATTAAAGGTCTAGAAACCTATCGTTCAATTCGTATTAAGTGATGATATTGCATCCCTCATTTTGATCAGTCCCTTCATGACATGAGGAAGTGTTTCTTCAATTCTTGATATATGGTTTTTGAGGTGTCCAAATTGCATCTCCATTTAGCAAATATTTGGGGGCAAGAGAGGATACACGGAGGATGGGGCACAGAGATGATTTTTTGATTCAGTACTTATAAAATATGTGAATGTGGAAGGATGCATCACTATTATTTTCAATACATTGAATTGTGAGTCTTATTGCTAACAAAGTCTTAATTACTTAACCTAGGTACCTAGTGTACAGGTCTGAGTTTGATAAAGTCTTCAAATTTGTTTGTTTGTATTTAAGTTTGCAGCAAATAGAAGAGAGAAATATCCTGGTTTGCTATGTTTTATGTTCTGCACTTCTTATTCACTGGTTTAAATTTTACAGGGTGAGGAAAAGGAAGAAAAAGATTTTATTAGTCATATTAAACCTTCAAGATTGTGATTCTTTTCCTGTTATCCATATATATTGACATTCTGTATTTTAAAGAATTCTCAGTATTTTCTTCCCCACTGGGCAAACAATATCTTTTTAATATTAAGATAAAATGTTTCCTTAGCTTTTCTTCTATTAACAGTGAATATCATTGTGGGTGGCATGACGAATCTAGAAGTTTTATTGTATCCTCCATGCTGCCACTAATCATGCTGAGCTTATTTCTCCTTTTTGCAGATCATAGAGGGACAGAGATGGGAACAATCTTGATGCTGAGGGGCGGACGATCATGGTGATATTAACTTTTCTCTAATCTGTTTGTATGCAGTATTCATTCTATCAAAGAGAATCCAAGGCTTCTTAAGTTGCTGCTACAGATCCATGACAAAGAACAAAATGCCAAATTCTGACCGTTAGAGACTTTCGTTTTAGTCTCAACGACCCTGCCGGGCTTGAATCCTTCAATTTCCCAGCCTCTTTAAAGGGACAGAGGGATTTTTCAAGTAAATATTCTTCAACGCACGCATCCAAGTGACACAGAAGTTCAGTCATGGCCAGCAGATTGTATCCTCAAGTAAAGCAAGAAGTCGAACCCTACTGCTTTCCTCAATTCCCTACTATTGATCGCTCCTTCTGCTATAGTGACAGCAGCCAAGGATCCCACTTCTCTGTCAAGAATTCCCTAGAACGATATTGCACTTTGGAGTCATCTTCTGCAAATGGCAGTTATGCTGTCTACAACTCTCCATCAACTGTCAGTTTATCACCCAATGGAAGTCCACTGTCACAGCAAGAGTCTCAGTCATATCCATCAGAATTGCATCACTCTCCTGACAATACCTATGGATCTCCTATTAGTGGTTCCTGCATAACTGATGATGTAAGTGATTTGAGGCATAAGCTGAGAGAGCTGGAAACTGTGATGTTGGGGCCTGATTCTGATATTATTGACGGCACAACCTCACCTGAGATGGACAGCTGGAGACTTGTAATGGATGCAATCTCCAGGGGGGACTTAAAACAGGTCCTTATTTCCTGTGCAAAAGCAGTATCAGATAATGATCTGCTGATGGCACAGTGGTTAATGGATGAATTGCGTCGCATGGTGTCAGTTTCTGGCGAGCCCATCCAGAGGTTGGGAGCATACATGTTGGAAGGGCTTGTGGCACGACTGGCCTCCTCAGGGAGCTCAATTTACAAAGCTTTGAGATGCAAAGAACCAGCAAGTGCTGATCTATTATCTTACATGCACATTCTTTATGAGGTTTGTCCCTACTTCAAGTTTGGTTACATGTCTGCAAATGGAGCCATTGCAGAAGCCATGAAGGATGAAGATAGAGTTCATATTATTGATTTCCAGATAGCTCAAGGGAGTCAGTGGATCACTCTCATTCAAGCATTTGCAGCTAGGCCTGGTGGGCCACCCCATATCCGCATAACAGGTATTGATGATTCCACATCAGCTTATGCCCGTGGAGGAGGCCTAAACATTGTGGGAAAGAGGCTGTCAAAGCTTGCAGAGCATTTTAAAGTGCCATTTGAGTTCCATGCTGCTGCCATGTCTGGTTGTGAGGTTCAGCAGGAGCATCTTCGAGTTCGGCCTGGAGAGGCACTTGCAGTAAATTTTGCTTTCATGCTTCACCACATGCCTGACGAGAGTGTCAGCACTGAGAATCATCGTGATCGACTGTTGAGGCTGGTTAAGAGTCTGTCCCCAAAGGTTGTAACTCTTGTTGAGCAAGAATCTAACACAAATACTGCTCCGTTCTTCCCAAGGTTCCTTGAGACATTGAACTATTACACAGCCATGTTCGAATCAATTGACGTGACTCTACCACGGGATCGTAAAGAGCGGATCAATGTTGAGCAGCACTGCCTGGCAAGGGATGTTGTTAACATCATAGCTTGTGAGGGCCCTGAGAGAGTGGAACGGCATGAGCTCTTGGGTAAGTGGAGGTCAAGGTTCAGAATGGCAGGGTTCACTCCTTATCCTTTAAGCTCCTTGGTTAATTCTACCATAAAAACACTGCTTGAGAACTACTGTGATAAGTATAGGCTTGAAGAGAAAGATGAGGCTTTATATCTCGGTTGGATGAATAGGGATTTGGTTGCTTCTTGTGCCTGGCAGTGATACATAATCTTTTTTACTCTCTTTTATGATGTAATCACACGCATGGGATAGAAAGGGAGGGGAATTGTTAACTTGAACTTAGGAACTCAGTTAACCTGTTGTTCTACCTTTGATCAAAGCCTTTGGCATGCATAAAAGTAAAGATTAAGCATCCATTAATGTGTCTGCCTGGGCAGTGATCTTTGGTAGAAAGTTGTTCTCTTTTTTTTTTCTCTCTCTCTCTTAGCCCTGCTAAGAGCTTTATAAGAGGGGGGTTTCCTTCAACTATGTACTTCTTATCATAAGTTAGCCATCTTAAATTTCAGTCATCTCTCGTTCCTTGTTCTATTCATTCTATGGGCTGGAATTACTGATATATTTTTAAGCAGTTTATTTGCAATTTCTTGACCTGCCTGGTATAATTGAGGGTTTTTCCCGTTGAATATACGTTGTAACCACAAAATGCAACCTCCCACACTTCTCTTATCTTTGTCATTAGTTTCGTGGTGGCGGTCCGAGAACTGGGAGATTTGGAGTTGGCATTTGGGATTTTGAACAATGTCAATAGATGACTTGACTTGGCCATCCGTAAACAAAACCAACTTTAAGAAATTGCATTGCCATAGAGGGCAGGGATTCGTCCCTACACAATAATCATCAATTAAGAAAAAGTCGACTTCAGGAATGCCCCAAGCAATAGGTTAGCAGCGTCACCTATTTTATATCAGATCTTAGTGTAAGATAAAATACTTGCTACATCTTTACAACGCATTATTTAACCAGTTGAAATAATTTTACACGTGGGGTAACTAACAGCAGCCTGAACTTTAATACTACCCACCCAACCCAAATACACTGCCATTAAAGACCCAAATTAGGCTATTCACCACCGTCAGCTTTGGATAGGTTCTGGACTTGGCATTCCCCACTCATCAAATTTACACTCGGACTTTGGAGTGATATGGACCATCTTATCAATGCAAACGGTATCATTATCTGATTTGGTTTCTAATTTGACACCGAGTTGCTCATTCGATGTAGTCTGTGAACCTGATTCACCCTGAACAATCATATCACAGCCGACTGCATCACTTTCTTTACCGGGATCAAACTTCCCACTCCGTTGCTCATTTGACCCACTTTCAGGACCTGATAAAGGTATATTGACCACATCACTATGAGCAGTACTGCTTACCTCTGACTTAGTTGTATTCCATTGCTCATTTGACCCAATTTCAGGACCTGATAAAGGTATATTGATCACATCACTACGAGCAGTGCTGCTTACCTCTGACTTAATTGTAGATTGAACATTCAATTGCTCACTTGATTTATTCTCCGGTCCACAACTAGAATGAACACCCATATCATGGCAGGCTGTCTTGCTTTCTTCTACCTTGGTGCCTGATTCATCATTTGAAGACGATGAATGGACATTTATTCCTGTTGTATTGTGAGTAACAGTCCTAGTTGGAGGCATATCATGGTCATGTCGTCCCTCATAAGTAGTTATAACCAAGTTTACATCATGAGATGCCCTCTCTACATGTTTCTTAACCGGGCAACCAGAATGTGAGCACCTGTAGTAACTCCTACGACACAAGAAAGCAGAGAATCAACTCAATTCCAAAAACTGCAGTATCAATATTATTATAAATATAAAGAAAAGGAAAACTTTCTCTCATTAAAGAGTCAACTTATATGCATCAACTACCATATCGGCATTAGAGACAAGGAATTTAACTCTAATGATGAGGAGACAACATCCCCAGTTGATGTAACAGCAAAATCTTGCCATACGCAGAGATAAATGTCAATTAGACAAGTTTAAGCATTTCAAATGTGCAAGAACCAAAAGTAATTTGATAAATACCTGGGATTTGGATTGCCTTTAACTAATTTCTGCCCATATTTACGCCAGCGATAACCATCGTTTACAATGTCAACCTCACTCAGAGTCTTAACAACCATACGTGATTCAGTAGTTGGCTTCTCCCCTGGAGTTCCATCAGCATTACTGTGTTCTTTCTTCCTGTTTATAGTTAATGACTGTTAATAAAAGTTAAAGAGGATGAACGAGCACACCAGAGATAAACTAAGGTTACCTTCGTTTTGACATATGAGGATCATCATCACTGCAAGCAACATTTTGTGTCCTACTTGATTTTGAAGTTGCACCTTTTACACCGTTACTAGAAGCATCGGCTAAAGGCTGAAGATCATTTCTTGGCTCAATCTGGTGAGGCATTTGGATATACGCATCCAATGAATTGTCTTCAAACATGAAATCAGATAACAAATTGATCAGACAATTTTCACTTGACTCATTAGACTGGTTGCAAATTCTTAAGATACTTTCTTACCTTTGACAACAAGTGGAGATCCATTATCAGGTTTCTCTTCAACAACAGAGACAACAACGCCAACAGCGAGTGGAAGGTTCAGTGGCTTTGGATGATCATGATGACCAAAATAAACAGTGTCCACCATTTTCCCATCATGTGCATATTCCAATTGCTTTTTCACTTTGCAGTTTTGATATGTACATTTGTAATAACTTCGAACAAATTCGTTTCCCTTAACAAGTTTCTGCCCATATTTACGCCAGTGATATCCATCCTCCGATGCTTTCTCACGTACCATAGGAGTGCTCCCTTCTTTAGCAGGCAACGAAGGGGGAGTTCTATCTGGAGTCAGTGATGTTTTATCAGATATCATACCTCCTTGCACCGATTTTGAAGTCTGGACCCCAGAACAAGTAAGTGAAGGTTCCTCTGCTTTAATTGAGGTGGTCCCACGTTGATCAGATTGTGGTAAGTCAGTTTTGCTATCGGAGATCTGTTGCAATGCACTAGCAGCATCTTGCCTCTGTAATTTATCTGTACTAACTTCATCCGTTACACACTCCCCTGAAGAAACCATCTTAAGTAAAGAACCTCTTATCAGCTACAGGTATTTCACCAAAAACCAAACTAACCATTGAATTATACACCCATGTTGGTAGCCAAGAACCTGAAAAAGCAAACCCTAAAACCTTATAATAAATATATAGAGTACAACAAAATAATAAATCAATCAAGTGCACATGATTAAACTGCGGTTAGATAATTCAAAATGACCCAGCTGAAGAAGATCAGCTAGCCACGCAGATTGCCGTCAGTATTGGATTGCTCAAAAATTCCAAGAATCATATCATATTACATAAAGAAATTTTGTTTTTTGAGGTAATAAAGAATTTCAAAATTTACCAACTAAAACCTTTGTGATAAATTTATGCAATTCAAAAGCTTATTCTTTTGTTTCTTTCTGGTTAGGTTGAGCATAACAAAACATGCTTCCAAAACGCCTACCAAACAGCTCTTAATTCAACTACAATCCACAAACACACCAAAAATTTAAGAGGCCAATTCACTATACAAAAATCAAGAAAATTACAAAGTGATTTCATTTCTTTAAACTGAAATAATGAGCTGGAAAAATCACTAAGTTTAAATTTAGAACATTCAAACTATGGAGAAACTCAAAGATTATAATTTTCTCAAATCTACAGCTAATTCTCTTCGAATTATTTCTCAGCAACCAAACAGAGTAAAGATAAAATTAAGAGCCATAATTCCCGAACTACGCCGGAAACCGGTAAATTCAATTCAATTCAATATACTCCATAACTAATAAACTATTTTTTTTCTTAATTCAAAAAAAAAACCCGAAAACTTAACCAACTTATAGTATATACAGTAAAAAAAAAGTTACCTAGGCAAGCGTCGAAGAGACGAAACAGAAACCCTAGACGTAGATCATGTAGAAAGCGCGTTGAATTAAGAGTCGATCAGAGCCGTAGATCACGCCGGTTATCGTGATTTGGAGCCGGGAAGTGAAAGTTAGTAAAGCCAAAGGAAGGGAGGTAGAGAGTGGGGAAAAGAGCGTTTCAGGTTGTTAAAGTTTTAACTCCAAAAAAATTAAAAAAACAAAAGAATGGAAACGGAACGAAGACGAGGAGAGCTTTGGGGAAATAATTGAGTACGAACAATAGCATTCTGAGTATCTGTGTGTCTTTTGTCTTGACGCCATATTATTGGTTACTTCTTGCATATTTTTAAGAACTCGAATTCGAATATTGTAAATGAAAAAAATAAGTATTAAAGGTGTTTTTTTTTTATTAAAGTCCTACATGACTATTAATGTGGGGTTGAATCGAGTAGTAAGCGACTCATTCCATCTTAAGTAAGTCTCAGTTTCGAGATTTTGCGTAAGCAGCCGCCTCCGTTAGTAGACTTATCCACCAAACTCAAGTGCACAATATGGGTGAAATCCGAATTAGTCAACTCTAAATTTTGGATGAGAAACCCAAAAAAAAATCCTACACAACTCGACTCTGGATTAAATCGGATTTAATGTAGTTACCAGATACTTAAAGGTTCGTAAAAAAAAAAATTGTTTTATAAATTTGTGGTGGAAAAATATGGTATACGTTATATATAATGTGTGAATTTGGGGTTGGCATTGTTTGAAATAAGCGTGTACATAAATTAAAAAGTTTAAGGACATTGTTAGAAAATAAAAGAATTGTTTTTTCTTTTAAAAAAATTCCTTATTGATAAGAAATTAAGATGCCTTGAAATAAATATCGAGTTTCTTCATCTTAAAGTCTTACTAAGTATACATGGGTATATGGGTATATTAAATTCTAGTACTATTATTTATTCTTTTCACATAGGAGCATTTCAAGATTGTTTTAAATTACATGAATGATTCTAAACCGTCCATTTTTAAATTTTATGGTATCAATTATCAAAGCTAGCATGATAGGTCAGGAAGATTAAAAAATTTTATTTTTTATTTTTGGTAGTAAAAATTTAAAAATTTTTATGACTTCACCATATGTGTATGACTAAAGGCATAATTTACTTTTTCTTTTTCTGGTAACAGAGAAAAGGCATAATTTACGAATACTTATGTTTTCTAAATTGTGGGCTAAGTAGTAGTACCCTCATCATGAGTGATTACATAATTCTTTTTGGCGAAATGGTGGTGAACATATATGAACTTATTATAGAGATTAGAGAAGGTTAGGACCTCCATATAATTGACAAGATTCGAAAGATGACACATTCCGTCATGACTCATGAGACATCCAAATCTAGATTCTAGAGGGTACTTTTCTAATTTCAATTTTGTTTCATTAAAAAGAAAAAAAAACTAATTCTTTTGGAGGAAAAAAAGAAACTAATTCTATTCCTAGTTCCTACCCGTATATAAATAAAACATTTACCGCTGTCGAAAAATAAAAATAAAAACTACTACCACTGTAAAGTGTAAATTGTAAACCATAAGTCCATAAATGCCAAAAAAAAAAAAAACCATAAGTCCATAAATTAAAAGTATTTATAAACCGCCACCAATAGAGACGGTACTAGAAAACCCAATTGCATTCCTTCACGACAGACGGTACTAGAAAACCCAAAAATTGGAAAGGGAAAGATTCAATTCCCTGTGAAACCCTAATTTCCGATACACCATGCTTCTCTCTCCAGGCCACTCTCCCCGCCACCTTTCATCACCGTCACCATCTCCGTATTCCGACAATTCCCTTCAAACTCCCAATGCTTCTTCTTCTTCTTCAATCACCCCAATAAACCCTAGCAAAAAACGCTCCCGAGTCCTCGATGAAGACTCCTACGTCGCCGCCATCGAGAAGATCATCGAACGCGATTATTTCCCCGATATTTCCAAGCTCCGGGACCGGCTCGATTGGCTGGAAGCTGTCAAGACTGGCGATCCGATTCAAATCCGTGATGCCCAGTTGAAGATCATCGAACGCCGTGGCAAAAAGGTAAATAATGCCAATTTCGATGGTAGGGGTCAAACTCAAACCCCTGGTTCTACTTTTATGAGGAATTTTACTCCTTTTAATGAATTTGATGGTAAAACCCCCAGAACCCCAGGTGTTTTAGATCGCGAATTATCTGGCGAGGGTGATTTTAGGGGAAGCGAGGATGATGTTGATACGAACTTGTCTTTAGATGAGTTTTTTAGGAGGTATACGAGTGAGGATAATGATAGTTTTTCGAAGATTTTAGAGAAGGTTAATAGGAAGAAGAAAGAGAAGTATGGGTTTTTGACACAGGGTGAAAAAGAGGATGGGGATGTTAAATCGATTGAGGATGTGAAGAGGGATAGGATTACAGATGGATACGGGACGTCAGATCAGCCACCAAGTACATTGGAAGGGTGGAAGTATACAGCTAAGAATTTGTTGATGTATCATCCAGCTGATCGGGGTGAAGCCCCATTAACCGAGGAGGAAAGAGCAGTAAGATTGAAGGCTTTGACAAAGGAGATTAATCGTGGAAATACACGTTTTCATGGTAAAGTGATGGATTCTAGGCCGAAAGATGATGGCTCTGTGGAGGTGTTTTATACTCCTGTGGCAGGTGCAACTCCAATGCCTATGTATGATAGGGATGGAGATAAGGGAAAGAAGTATGATCTGGAGGATTTGAGGAAGACCCCAAATAGGTTTTATGCTGAATCTGATAAGAAAGCAGAGAACGGTTATAGTTTTGTAAGGACACCATCACCTGCCCCAGGTGTTGATGAATCCCCCTTTATTACATGGGGTGAAATTGAAGGAACGCCTTTGAGGTTGGACCCTGAGGATACACCAATTGATATAGGTGGCAGTGGTGATGGGCCTCATTTTAAGATCCCTTTACCTCCTGCCAGAGATGTGAAGGCTCACTCCTTATCAAGGGAAGCAGCTCGGAAGTTGAGAGAGAGGTCAACTATGTTTAAGAAGCCACCATTGCCATCACCTTATAGAGGGGGCAGTGCTAGTCCAAGTGGCCGTACGCTTTCACCCGCTGCCCTGAAGTTTGCAAGAACAATTGCAAAACCCTCTTCTTCTGTGGATGAAACTCTCCGTGCCAGTTATCGAGGTGCGAGTCCTGGGACGTCTACTCCTAAAAGTGTTAGAAGTGTTTCAAGGTTCGGAAGGGATGGCAGCACGGATATCAGGTCACCTTCTGTTAGGGAGGGTTCTAAATCTCCATGGCAATAGCGCTCTTGACTGATCAATGGTATTACAGTTATTTTCTGTCTTGTTTGTACTATAGTGCTTAGGGTCCCCGTTATATTTGATGAGATGAGTAAATGTACCATTGCAGATGTTTTTTATTATCTCGATAATGTTGGTTTTTAAATGAATATATAGCGTAGTTGAGATAATTAAAATATTGCATTTCAAAATCATAATGTTGTTAATTAGCTGATTATAGTATTATTATTATTATGATGATATTAATATTGTCGTGCTCTTTTAAGTTCCATGAATTTTCCAGTATGTGGTAGGCTAAGGGAGGGTTCGGGGAGATTAATCTATTTGCATGTTATTCATCTTAAAGATCAGAATAGGATCTCAAGTTATGAATGTATAAATCTATTTTCCTATCCTGAAAGGCTGTATGATTTTCCATTCGGTTTGAATGGGTTTGAAGGGGGCCAAAGACAAAGGGGGGCTCTTGGCTAGAAGAAGCCATTTGGGTGTAATTACTAGGGTCCCAAGTTTGCTTTACGAAAGGAGACCAGACCGTTATGGCTGCTCCTAAACTGTGAAGTGTTTGAAAGATGAGAGCATAATTAGAAGTTACCTTTTGTAAGAGAGATCTCTAATCTTTTCTGATAATGCAGTTGTCAAAGTTATTAGCAATATTGTCAGTCCTCTGTTTTGTCTTCTTCAAATCATGCAGTGATTGTAATTTGCCTGTACCAAGGTTTTAATACACGTCAAATTCTTTTACAACAAAAGATAGGATTTGTTTCGTGGTGCTTATAAATCTTTTGAGAAGTTTAAGTTGTGTTTGGAGGTGGGATTAGGATCATCCAATCCTATCTCACCCTTCAACACACGCTCTTACAGCAAGATATTGATAACCTCGTCTCGTGTCTTCAGTAGACTACAAGTGATGCAGATGTGGTCTCAAATAAATCAAGCCACATAAGCATATGGTTCAATAGGATGAGAAGAGAAATTGACATTGGCTACTCAAATAATTGGCTGGCTATATGAAGCTTGGTGATAGAAAAAATTGTTTTAGGCTCTGCTCTGGATTACTAATGTTGTGTTAATCATGAGATGAAAATTCTGTAAAAATGCTGTTATTGAGCCCATCTTCCATCTTTCAAGTTCAAACAGTCATTCTCATTTTGCTTCAAATGATATATTCAAATGATAGTATTAATTTTCATTTAATCACCCTGATGCTGGGACTTTGGGAGGCATATATAATATATTGCATGCTGCTCCATGACTTGACAGCAACTTTTGGCAGTTTAATTAGGTTACCTCCTCAAGTATCCATTAAATAGGCTAATAGTAAGAGTCTCTCTCATGTTTCCTCGTGAAATATTTGGACATGCATCTCAAGTAGTACTGGGGTTCATGTTCTCTACAGTTTGTTTGTTTTCTTTCTCTTGATTGATCGCTTTCTCCTTCAGTTATATAGTAGTTATTACATTGTAGTGTAATTTCAGAATCAAAGCCAGGTTCTGATGTATATAACAATAACACAACAACTTTTGACATTTTCTTTCTACAAGTTTCAGGAAGCCAGGAACATTTCAATGCACCGCATTTCCCACCCGATAATGTTTTGAGATTAATTTGTGTTCCTTTCCCTGCACTGCTGCCCCTGCTGGTAATTTGGGCACGGGATTTCCATGGAAGATGATCTTTCCTTTTTGTCTTTTTAATAAAAGAGACTTATTCAAAGATCCCATATCTATCTTTTTCTTCACGAGTGCCACTCCATTGATAACTAATTAATACAGCAGAGCCCGTGAGTGCAACCCAAAACTCACATCAATTATTTCCTCTTGTTTAATTTCTCCCCCCTTCTTCCTTTTTCCCATACTTTGATTTCCTTTTTCTTTTTTTGGAAATATTGTTCACGTTTCACACTTATATTCTACTACAACCTTTGCAAAGTAATGGTTACAACTAATTTGAAGACTTTTCCGAAGATTCACTTGTTGTAATTGCCCTGCCAGGCTGCCAGCCCTTGGTTTATATTTAAAAAAAAAGAAAAAAAAAAGAAAGGCTAATAAGATAAAGAGTAGTATTTTATTTTGGCATTGGAATTATTTTTTAAAAATTAATTTAATTTTACGGTGAAGAAAAATCGAATCATAAATTCATAATGGTTGGCGAGATTGAGTCTTGAGGGGAAGTTTCTGGTCCTGCGGAACCCCAAACAGAAAAAGGAGATTCGATTTCCAATACCAAAATGGCTTTCCAGTTCCCCTCGAGGATTTTACGCGCCCCCAAATCCCAATCCCAATCCCAATCCCACCCCACCCCAAACAGCACGTGTTTCTTCTCGCTTTTCAGTTTTCCGTTTCCATCATTCAAACGCCGTCGTATTCTCTCGAATATTGAAATATACGCGGCAAGTATAAATACCAGTCCACTTCCCCCAAACCCATAGCCCCCAACCGCAACTCTTCTGTTTGTTTCCAGTTTTGATTTTCCTCTCTTCTCTTTTTTTTTTCAGGTAATTCTAAATTTTCTCTCACTTTCTTTCCTTTTCCTTTCTTTAAACATGCATTTTTCAGTTTTCAATTTCTTTGTTAGGCATTATAATTTCATATTAATGTTTTTTAGTCATTTATTATCGAACAATTAGAGATGCTTACATATTACATGCATGCATGGCGTGATATATATGGATTACTTGTTCTGGAAACCAAACCCTTTGCCACAATTTCAACCTTTCATTTTCAAAATTTTCAACTCTTTTCCTTGTTACGTATCTTGCTTCTTCTTATTTCTTTCTTCTTTATTCTAATTTAATTTTATTTTCTTTATCCCCAAAAAAATTTTAAATTTATTTCTGTTCAATCTTTTGAATTCCGTTTCCAACTTCGATACCTCTGATTTCTTACTCCTTTTACTAAGTTTTCTTTCTCCACTTAACTTCATATCCCTTTTCTTTTTCCTAAAAAATTTTCTTTTTCATCAATTATTTCAATTTTATTCTCTTTTTTAAGGTGAAAATTCTTTCTGCTTCCATTTTTAGCAATTTTTTTTTTTAATTATTCTCTGCTTGCGTTAGTTAACAACCTTATGAGTTATGAAGTTAGGTTAGGTGTATAAAAAAAGGCTAATTTTATGTAATACTACTAATTAATGATACTATTATATAAATTAATTAAGCTTCCTTTAGCTGGATTGGAATCATTTCTCATCGATTTTTCGACATTCATTTTGCGTGTGGTAAAGGAGATTTGTATTAATTAATGTGTATAAATATTTCAAGATTACTTGTTAATTATCATATTCAAATGCTATATTCGGAGCACTTGGACACTTCAGTATGATCAACCTTAAACAGGTCGGTCTGAGCATTTTTTTTGGTTTGGTTTTGTACTTCTGTTAGTTGAATTTGTTGTTTTAGCATGACCTTTTTTCTTAATAATTGGTACTATTGGATTTAGTTTCAATTGTATTTGGATTTGCTTATACTCTCTTTCTTCAAGATTGAACTGTTTTTGGGTGAATTCTCTGTTTAATATAAGTAGCTACTATTAATTACAAGTACAATCTATAAGTAGTAAGTATCTCATGATTCTAATCTTTGAAGATGCCGGCTGCTAGTCCTGAAATGTCTGATCGAGATGGAGAAGCATTTGTGGAGGTTGATCCCACTGGACGCTTTGGACGCTACAATGATTTGCTCGGTGCTGGCGCGGTGAAGAAGGTTTACAGAGCGTTTGATCAGGAGGAAGGCATAGAGGTGGCCTGGAATCAAGTCAAATTGGCTAAATTCAGTGGAGACCCTGTGCTGATCAATAGGCTTCAATCTGAGGTCCAGTTGCTCAGAACGTTGAAAAACAAGTATATCATTGTTTGTTACTGCGTTTGGAGGGACCGAGAGCATAACACGTTAAATTTCATCACAGAGGTCTGCACATCGGGAAATTTGAGAACATACAGGAAGAAGCATCGCCATGTGTCCATTAAGGCCTTGAAGAAGTGGTCAAAGCAGGTCCTGGAGGGATTGGAGTATCTCCATACACACGACCCTTGCATAATTCATAGAGATCTTAATTGCAGTAACATCTTCATCAATGGGAATATTGGCGAGGTAATAAACAGACCTTCTTCCTTTATTACTAAGCAAAACTGGCTTTCAAATTTGATGAAACAATTGTAGTGAAGCATTTATGGATCTAGGTCTTGAACCACAGAGGAAAATATATTAGAAATTAAGAGCTAACAAAACAATTCTGCATTTGAGGTCCCTTAGAAATTCAAATTTATTGGACTCGAGACCTTCTAGGAGACTATAAGCTCAAGTTTAAAGTGTTATAGTTTTGTGTGTGCAGGTGAAAATTGGTGATCTGGGACTTGCAGCTATAGTTGGGAAAAGCCATGCTGCACATTCCATAATTGGAACACCAGAATACATGGCACCAGAGCTGTATGAGGAAGATTACACCGAGATGGTTGACATCTACTCTTTTGGAATGTGCTTGCTTGAAATGGTGACAATGGAGATACCTTATAGCGAATGTGATAGCGTTGCGAAAATATACAAGAAAGTCACGACTGGAGTGAAACCCCGAGCCTTGAGCACAGTGCCGGATCCAGAAGTGAAGGCTTTCATTGAGAAATGCATAGCCCAGCCAAGGGCAAGACCTTCAGCTTCTGAACTTCTCAAGGACCCCTTCTTTTCTGACCTCAATGATGATGATACTGACTCTAATTCCACTTGATTTCTTTTTCCGTATGAACCATAAGTGTAAGCTAGTGTTAAGTCAATCATATGCCTAATGCTATTAAAGACTTCTTTTACCTACTTTATCGTCCAAGATTCATAATTCCTAATGTACATATAATACTGCTTCTATAATGTCAGTTCATATTTGTTGTGAGTAATCGAGCAAAGTACAATTCCAGTTCAGTTCTAAGTTCCTCCTCTCCTCTGAATAATGCTCTCAGTATGTGAGAAGTGAATTGATCAGCTAACTCTACAGCTTCTGTGTACAGGAAAACTTGAGAAGGCCAAAGGCATTCAATCCTATGTTGTCTGATTGCTAAATTGGATGCCAGATTTGGCGTTACCGATCTGGGAAACTATTGTGCTACTATAATTTACTTATTGAAGATAAGATCTAATAATACTCGCATCCTCTCTTTGCCTTGAACTTTCTCATGTGTAAATGAAATTTTAGTATAAGGTAACAACTAACGACATTCTTGGAGCCTTAAGAACAAAAAATCTTCGCATCCGGTCCCAATCACAATCTTTCTGCTAACGAAATTCACAAGCAATGTTTACCTTGACTTCTTAGCCCTCGCCCCCAAAACATGATCCACAGTCCTGGTCAAGTTTAATACTTTAATTAAAAAAGCATACATATTTATATACATGATCTAGGATTAGGCATTCATTATTCATATTTACCCGGTATAAACAAAGTTGCTGGTGAATCAACTTACATTCCATGTAAACAAATTTGTTTTTATGAATTAATATAAAAATTTAAAAATAAGCTGTCTAATCATTAATTATTCATCATTTTTTTAAGAACTAATTAATCTGGGATTTTTTTTTCCCACTTCAAAAGTAAAAGAAAAAGTCAGATGGATTGATTTACACCCGGTATAAACAAAGTTGCTTGTGAATCAACTTATATTCGATACAAACAAAAAAAATTTTCCTTTTAGGTTGCGTTTGGTTCGTGGAAAGTAGTGGGAAAGTGTGGTAAATTAGATAGGGAAAATAACTTTCCCACGTTTGGTTGGAGGAATCTAATTTTATGTGGTCATTCCCATCACTTTACCACTTAAGTGGGAAAGTAGTGGGAATAACATTCCCATCTAAAAGGATGGGAAAGTTAACTTTCCCAGGAAAGTGTTACTCTTTTTCTCTTGTCTTTCTCTTATATTAATAATTTTCCCACATTAACTAAACATGGTAATCTTATTCCCATAAAATTAAAAAATTATACTTTCTCACTAAAATAACATTCATAGGAAAGTAGTGTGAATGACATTACCACATGATATCTAAGATACCACGAACCAAACATAACCTTATAAATAGATGAATTAATAATAGTGCTCATTTGGTTGTTTAGTCTAATTTATTTAACAGCTTATCTATTAAAAAAACTTAAACTGATAAAAAAAATCCAGAACTATTTTTTCACTTGTTTTTAAATAAAAGCCAAAAGTTTCAAATTGAAACTTTTTCTAGAAGTTCCTTCCCAAAAACATTTATGTCAGTAGATAAGCTAAATGTTTTAGAGGAGTATATATTTCCTTTTAACCATTCCGAGTGGAGACCAGAGAAGATTAATTAATCTAGCCTGTCTTTAATTTTTCTTTTTCTTACTAACATCCATATAGCAATAGCATGGTTAACCAAAAAAAAAAGCAATAACATGGGGTAAATTGTCCCAAATTTG
Source organism: Corchorus olitorius (assembly GCA_001974825.2). Lineage (NCBI taxonomy): Eukaryota > Viridiplantae > Streptophyta > Magnoliopsida > Malvales > Malvaceae > Corchorus > Corchorus olitorius. The sequence goes on from AWUE01021373.1 coordinate 75,879, forward strand.
GAAATCAAAGGACTTAATTATGCAATTGAAAGTTTAAGGGACATTTCTTTTGGTGAAAAGTTTAAGGGACATTTTGTCTTTAGAGTTTAGACCCTTTTATTCCTACATAGACCTGAAATTAGCTATAAACCGGAAACAACGTCGTTTTAAACGAGCCAGTGTTTCGTGCGGCTAAAATTTATGTCTTTTTTTTTTTTTTGTATTTCTCCCTTCTCCCTCTGTCCCCCAAACACTCACTCACAGTCGCCTCTCACGATCGCCCCTTCCTAAACCTCGACTCCCTTCACGCAACCCATTTTCCTTTTGATCAAATTTCAGGTACGGAAAAGTTCTCTCTCTCTTTTTTTTTCTTGCTGATTTAGTTTACTTAAGGTTTGCTGATTTTTTATACTTTGCGTTAGCACAGTAAAATACATTTTACAAACAAGCTCGGTTTGTTCTCTTGAAAAAACTACTTTCTATCATATTTGTTTACTGGGTCTGTTTCTGTTTCAAATTTTTTTTTAACTATTTTCTTATCTTCCCATACGAACTTTTGAGTGTTGTTGTATGGGTATATGGGATTTCTCTGCTTAATATATTTTTTTTGCACCAAAAATGAAAATATATTTTGCATTGTTAACAAGGAGTTTGTAATGCTTTGGGGATTTTATTTTTTCCATATTTGATTATTGATTTTTAGTTGGTTAAGGAGCTAAGTTCTATTCCAAAATTTTTAATTATTTTCTTATTTTCCCATACGATTTATTTTTTAATTTTTTTGTACGGGTATATGGGATTTTTATTCTTAATGTATCTTGCATGGTTAACAAGAGTTTTGTAATACTTGGGGGCTTTGATTCTGCCATATTTGTTTGATATTTAGTTGTTTAGGTCATGAAACTGTGCTGCTCTCCTCGCGTTTAATAAAATTTGCTTGCATTTGCTTTATTTATATCTTTCTTTGTTTCTGAGAGAGTTATGGAGAAGCACTAAAAAATCATGTATGTTGTGTGTAGTCAAGTGGCATGTCCTTTTTTGGAATAAAATGCTTAGGTTTTGGTGATTTCTATTTAGATTTTGAGTAATATATTAAATGTGTGCTGAATATTGAATAATTGGTTTGAATCCTGTATTAGTAGAATTGATGTAAAACAACCTTACAAGAAGCAGTAGTTTAATGTATTGAAAATGAGAAAGAGGATCAATCCTCTGTTTGTAAGTTCCATTATCTTTTCTGGTTGTTCTACTGTCTTGTGGCATTTAGGACGAGCAATCCTCTGTTTCCTAGTTGTTTGTTTATTGAAATGTCAAAAATTCACATAAAATCTTTTTTCTTTAAAAAGAATTAAATTTTATTTTTCTTTTTGCTTGTTTTAAGAAGCTTCTGCAGCTAGCTACTATGTCGCTCTTTTTTCTATTTGATAGTATTATCTGAAAGATTTTCTACTTCATTGCCATTTTTGTTAACTGTCATTCTAGAACTTTTTTTTTTCCCTGAAAAGTTCCCCTCAAACCCTAAACTTTTCTTTGTCTAATGTAGGCAGAATGTCAGTTTTACGGGTTGCTCCTCCTTATGGTACCAATACTAGCAGAATTGCTCCTTACCACCACCGTGTGCCTAGTGTTCCCGGTATCTCTCTGCCTTTGTGTTTCAGTACTTTTGTTTCTGCCATTGGGATTGTTTTCCCTTAAATCTTTATATCAATAAGAAGCTTCTGCAGCTAGCAACTGTGTGATTGCACCTCTTTTTATATGATAGTATATCTGAAAGATTTTCTACTTCATTTTGCCAATTTAATAACTGTCATTCTAAAACTTTTTTTTTTTTTTCCTGAAAAGTTCCCTCAAACCCTAAACTTTTCTTTTTCTAATGCAGTCAGAATGCCAGTTCTACGGGTTGCTCCTCCTTATGGTACCGATACTAGGGGAATTGCTCCTTACCACCACCGTGTGCCTGGTGTTCCTGGTATCTCTCTGCCTTTGTGCTTCAGTACTTTTGTTTCTGCCATTGGAATTGTTTTCCCTTTAATCTTCTAATTCTCTTCTTCATATATTTTGCTTCGTTTTTCTTTGTCTCTAGCCTTAATAGTGGACTGATCTTTCAAAATGTTCCTAATTTTATTTCTGTTCCAGTGCTGCGTGGTCGGCGGTGGCTATGTAGCCGCGAGATATCTCATATTACCTTTCACTACCCGGATGGTCGTCAAGATTCCTACTTTGTCAAGGAGGTGGAGAAGGAGGAATCCCTTGTGAAAGTTGATTCTAATATTGATGCTTTTGAATCTGTGGCATCATCTTCGGCACATTCAGTTGGGAACAAATATCTTGGCAGTGTTTTTGCTGTTGGTGTTGCTGTAACTTTTGTTCAGCGGTTTGGACCTCCGGGGTTTATAAAAAATGTATGTTTATTATTAAGTTTGTTATTATTAATATATGTGTATGGTTAACTTTATTATTATTAAAAGTGTTTTTTTCTTTTTAATCAGTTATTCAATCAGTTGGGGTTGAAGAATAGTATCCTGGTTGGGGCTTTATTAATGATGGTTGGGGCTTCAGTGATGTATGTGGTCAGGAAGAAGGTGAGTGGGAAAAAATGTTTTTAGCATCATTGTGTGGTCTTCTGAATGTCTTTAGAACTTATAAACTTATTGTTTGTTTGTTTGTTTGTTTCAGGGAAATAGCAGTGAGCGTTGATGGTATATATCAGGTAAAGAGTAGTATTTAACAAAAATTAGTGGGACATCAAGATCAGTATTTAACAAAAAAGTGTAGCAAAGTTTATCCTGCTTTTAATTTTATTAGAGATGATGTAACAGACTTAACTTATATCTTGACTTATGTTTTATATGTATATATTCAAATATAAAATTATGTTTTTACATTATCCACTAGTAATATATATAATAATATAATATAATAATATGATGATATGCATGTCTTGAGTCTAGAATAAGTGTATGATCCATGATGATTATCTTATTATTATCTTCTTTTGACATCAACAATTGAATACATTAGGCTAGAGTATAAAATATGCTCTTCTATTTTATTAAATCAATTTTGAGCTCCTAATTCCATTAATTACTATCAGTTTGAGCCCTAATCAATTATTTTACAATCAAATAGGCAAAAATAACACTGTTATGGATGCACAAAGAAGAGGGGAGAAAACATTTCTTTCAAGAATGTTGGCAAAGGCCTAAAACTTGCAAGGTGCCAAAGGCCTAGTTAGAGAATGAAGTGTTAAAATTTCCATTTTAATTAAGGGCTCTACTCAAAAGTGATCCTAAATAAAAGTAGTCACTAGTCAGGCTCTTAACTGATAGTATTTGTTATGGAAGAACATACTGTATGCTTGATTTACTTTTATATAAGTATAACCCTTGAAGGGTGTTGCATACTTGAGCTGTTAGGTTGAAAATTAATGTTAATTTTGTAATCTTGGTCATTTTAAGCAGTGTCCTATATGATATTGAAAACCAAGCCATTCTTATGAAATTCATGAATTCTGTGAAAGGGAATAATGGGTCTGGAAAATATGAGACAACTTTTCTGATGACTGCAGACTGCAGACTGCAGAGGAAGGAAGCAGCAATTAGTTCTTTACAAGCCTGGTGATAATGAATTGAATAAAGTTGATAAATTTTGCAAGCCTTGAAAATGATAAGCATATCAGCCAAGAGATCCAAGAAGAAAAACCCAAGAATGTGACAAGTAATATAATTTGCTTCAATAAAAACATACTGAATCATGTGAAGAAAATTGAAAAGCAACTTAAGCAGGCATTTATTGAATTCTATCACAAACTTAGGCTTCTCAACCATTACTTACAGGTAAGTAACTGATAGATTTGATTGCTTCATATATCTTTTCATCTTTCATACATCAAATTTGATAATCTGCCCCATTCAACATCCTCAATAAGGCAGGAATATGGAAAGCATGTTTCCCTTGTATAGTATAGGTAATTTAATTTCTTTACCAATATCATAACTCTGTTTCATTTGTTAATCCTAGGAATGGCCTCAATTTGACAAACACCTGCGAAACAAATGATATATTCAACACTTTCTATTTCATCATTGCTGCAACGCTTTTTATGGTTGAGGGACTTCTTCAAAAGACAGTCCAAGAATCGTTGGTTGAGGGACAACCTTCTAACACTAAATTACTAGTATGCTTTCATTCTAATTCTAATTAAACCCATTCAATGTATTGTTCTGGAATAAAATAGCAAATATGGCCAAAAAATAAAAAAATAAATAGCAATGCTTCTTCTGCTACTTTTGGGGAATTTATTGCTTGTGTGTCAAGGATCTATTAGCTGTAAGCATCCTAGTTTATAATTTTAAATAAATTCCATTTGATTTAATTTTAAAATAATTATACCTTGTTTTTGTTATTTTAATGCATATATGAACTCTCTAAGAAATTTGATTTCATGAACCGACCAACAAAATCCATGTCCAAATTTCATTCTTTTCTAAACACAGATTTCCAACTTTTAATTCTTTTAATTAATTACTAGTGGATTGAGAATTGAGACGTGGTGGAATGGGAGGGCGGAGAAAGTAAGCAAGAAAAGAAAACCTCAGAATCCAAAGCAAAAGCCTTCTTTTCAGAAGCCGTGCCGTCTTGGTTGTTTGTTGTTAGTATACGCTACAAAAGCTCACAAAAACTTCATCTGCACTTCATCTCCCACTTTCTTATCCCAGTTTTTTTGCTTAATTACTAATTACTATATATCCATGCTCTATTTCCCAATACCACCCTTCCCATTTCTCTATGACACCTCTCTTCCTTTTTAACCCTTGTAATCCAAGCAATATTCTATCTTTAAACCCAATTTATCAACCACAGCATTTACATCATTTTTCCCTTTTTGTTTAACCAAAGCTATCCCTAGACTTTTATTTACTCGTAATTAATCTCTTTTGGTGTTTATATTATGCGATGTATGTATGCAAAGCGCAAGAACTAAGAATCCAGCACTCTATCAGATAACGTCCCTGTGGTGGGCAAAGTCTTTTAATGTCATAGTGAAAATTCAATTATTTCAGGTCATCAGAAGTTTGGGTTAGGCACAAAAATGCTAAAACTTGTAATGGAAGGGTTATATGGAAGTAGAAAAAAATGACTTTACCATGCATTTATATAATATTATTCCAAGGGCAGAGGCCAAGAAATGGTGCAAGAATTCAACTTCTCAGCACTCGAGGAACGTTTTTGAAGCCTTAAAATTTGGATTTTTGAGCTCAGCTGAGAGCTACACTCGTGTGCATGATCTGACTTTGACTGAATAAAAAAAAAAACCCCATTAAATTATAATACTTTGATTTTATTAGAAATATATATATAGAAATAGTATGTGTTAACTGTTAAGTAAACAACCTGAATTCAAAACCACCTCTTTTTCCTCCCAGTTTCTCATTCTCATTCTATTCCTTTTTCTCTGGATTCTACAAGCTCTGTTATATATATTGAATTACTACTTTTTCTTACTTCGATTCTTGAGTCTGATTGGATCTCATCAAGCATTTATTATTTACCAATTCCAGAGACAGCAAAAATGAAGAATGAGAAACAGTACTGCAAGTGCATGTTTGTATTTGCAGAAACATCAACTTGATTGCTGCAGCTTTTGCCGTTTCTGACAATGGAAGTTTCCAGTTCTAAAGAAAGTTCAGTTGCTTCAAGTCCTTTTTCTTCACCTAATGTCACTGCTCTCCTCAAGATTAAGATCATTTCATGGTAATCATCAAACTTCTTTCCTAGTTTTCCCTTACCTTGTGTTTCTGCTGATAAAAAAGGACTTGATTGTTAATTTGATCATTTTCTCAGGAGCCAAGAAACTGGTCTGCCTGTTTCTATGCGCGTTCGAGTTGGTGAAAGGACCTTCAGCCTCCATAAGGTATGGTGAAAATAGGCATTCAATTCTGAAACCAAGTAATTTTTAGTTTTTCACTAGTTGCAGATGTAGACATGCTTGCTTGTTTCTTTTTCTTAGAATTTTGTGCAATAATGTCAATAAAACTTGATCAAAAATGGTTTTTAATATATCTATTCTGCAGTACCCATTGTTTTCAAAGAGTGGATACTTTCAGAAGAGATTGACAGAATCAAATGAGGTTGAGCTACCCCAAGATTTCCCAGGAGGACCTGAGACATTTGAGATGATTGCATTGTTCATCTATGGGTCAACCACACTGGTTGACCCTTTCAATGTAGCAGCCCTAAGATGTGCAGCAGAATTCCTTGAAATGACAGAAGAATACAGCATTGGCAACCTCTGCGAGCGTTTTGATCTTTATTTGAACCAAGTTGTTTTGCAGAGTTGGGATGACACATTGATTGTTCTCCAAAAATGCCAAATGCTGCTTCCTTGGTCCGAGGAGCTGCTCATCGTGAGCCGCTGCATTGAGTCCTTAGCCTTCATGGCCTGCATGGAGATTCTCGATCCTGAGAGGAGAAGGGACCAACCTGTAGTTACATTAGAAGCATTGGCTGGTGAAGCTTGGAGCTGTGAAACAGTGAAAGCAATCGCGAGCAAGGACTTGTGGATCAAAGATCTCATAGCTCTACCATTTGGATTCTTCAGAAGGATAATTGGATCCTTGAGAAGGCAAGGAATGAAAGAGAAATATGTGAGTCCAATCATTGTCTTCTATGCAAACAAATGGGTACTCTCCAAGAAGACGCGCCAATATTGGGAGAACTCTGGCGAGAAAGTTGCAGACAGTGACACAAGCAACAAGGTATCTGTTATTCTACAAGGAATTCTGGATTTACTTCCCATTGGAGAGAAGGCTAGTAGGGCTATTCCTGTTGGGTTTTACTTTGCATTGCTTTCTAGATCCTTAGAATTCGGCTTGAGAAATGACAGCAAAATGAAACTGCAAGATCAGATTGCAGCTATGTTACACTTTGCCCAAGTGGAAGATTTTCTGCTTCCACAGATTGGAACAGAGTCCTTTTCTTCAAGCCTGGAGTTGGCTACAATGAAGAGCATATTTTCAACATATGCCTCATTTAACATGGACACCAACCCTACTCCTTCAGCAAGCAACTCCATTGTTTCAGAATTATGGGACACATACCTTGCCCAGATTGCCTCTGATCCTGAAATGGAGCCTAACATGTTCATGGAACTTGTTGAATTATTACCAATATCTTGCAGACAGAGCCATGATCAGCTTTATAGAGCAATGAATAGCTTCCTACAGGTAATTTTTCATAAACTACAGCCAATTTCAAACCTTCAAAGTGAAAAATGTTTATATAAAGTGTACTTAAAACTAACTTGCTCCACCTATTGGTCAGGCACACAAAGATATAACTCAAGAAGAGAAGGGATCAGTCTGTAAATACCTCAACTGCCAGAAACTTTCACAAGAGGCATGCATAGAAGCCGTTCAAAATGAGTTGATGCCACTGCGTTTGATTGTCCAGGCTCTTTTCGTTCAACAGATAAACACCCATCAAGCTTTTAAAGAGTGCTCCGACTCATTTAGGTTCACCGGACAGTTCTCAGGAAGCCTTTCCAGCTCAAGGTGTCCAAACTCAAGAAGTCTAAATCTAGGCGAAAGCCCATACCTGGATGGAGCAGAGGCAGATGGTAAACCTTTGAGTTTTCTGCTACAAAATGACCGTTCAATGGAGAGGAATTATGAATCAACAAGCTTCAGACTTCAGAGCCTCGAACAAGAGCTCATGTCCTTGAAGAAGAGCCTTCAATGGCAAAACATGTCAAAGAAAACAGATTCAAATCCAAACAAATTGCAGAATATGAAACCGTTTGGCTTGGAAGGAAGATCCCTAAGCAAAAGAAGGAACCCTCTTGGACAAGTAACAGGTTGCATTGGTTCTGTGAATTTTGCTTCACAAAGAAAATATGCTAGTAGGCTAATTAAGATCATTCGTAGATTTTCATTGTTTGGAATTAGAAAATCTAAAAGAAAGGCAGGAGCTAGTGGCCTATGGGCCAAGTCAATCTAGCAGAATGACATGTCTGAAAAAAAATATAGTATAGTAAATTCAATTCAAAACCATTTTGTTCAGTATGGCCAGTCAAAGGCCAGCTGGAGTGCATGGCCTTAAAATCTTAACTGATTGACAAGTTATTGTCCACCGAGGACAAAGATATCGTCTCCAATGTTTTGCAGAATGTTTTGAAAGTTATTAAAGGAACAAAAAGCTTAGGCTCTTCAATCAAAAAGCTTAAGAAAAAGCAATGTACAGATCAAAGCAAAAAGCAATTTGAGTTTTGACACTTGCTTCATCGATCTGATTACAGCAACTATAAATGCACAAAAAGTTGTGACCACTGCGTTCCTCTTGCATCAGACTTACTGATACTCATTATATACACCCTGGCAATATAAGAATCAAGAACGATATATGTCCCAAGCGACAAGCAGAACTGAGATAACTTCAACTTCTATACCTAGCTATCACATTCTATTAATGGCATATCAGTCTCGCTTACTACCTACCTTTGCAAAAAGTGCAAGCCCGCAACACAAATGCACAAATCCCAAAATAATGACCATAATAGAAAGTGCAACTTTTCAATTTTCAGGCATTCGGAAGAACATATAACCATATCTACGTCAATTACAGATTACCAGCGTGTCACAGGATCAACCATGCTGATTCCAACAGAAGAAGTAGTGAACACCCTATACAATAATCTCAAACACTAAATGAGCATATGCAATTCGCATAAAGTTGATTGAAGATGGTAAGATTGCAAAAAAAAAATGCTAATTCTAAATAAAACCATCCCTAGAAAGTAGAAACCCCTATCGTCTAAATTAAAATGTAAATTTAATTCTCCGTTAATCAGAGCTAATTCTACCAGCCCCAGAAGAAGTCCTCAAAAAAGACCAGGCACTTTGAGCTATCTGGCATTACATAATAAACAATTTTCTTGCCCAACCTCTAGCCCTTGCCTCTAGCAGGCTAAGTCCGGTCAATCTTTGGCAGCCTGTCCAAAAAGAGGAAAGAAATCAAAATCTCAATCAAAGAGTAGTTATCTGTAGAAAGAATTCAAGTTGCATATCTCAATGTTTTATGTATTTGTATGATTATGTGCATCAATGTGTCTAAGCGAACAAATTAGCCTATTGTCAAAAAAATTACCTCCAGAAATTAAAGGGCAATGCTTCCATTTTATGCTACAATGCTAGTATCACCCTGCTGCGCAAGATCCTCAGTATTTTCATGAGACAACTGTGGAGCAGCCTCCGCTGTCTCTTTTTCCATTTGCTGATCACTATCAACAGCAACATCAGAGGGTTGTGACTCAGTGGCTTCCTTTTCAGTTCCACCATATGTTTGTAATTCATTCACATCAGCAGCCACAGGAGTTTGAGGGTCATTGGCCCCATCATTAACATCAGCAGCCACTGGATTTTGGGGGTTATTAACCCCATTAGTAACATCAGCAGCCACCGGAATTTGGGAGTCATTGACCCCATTAGTAGCATTACACACTTGTGAGTCATTGGGCTCGATAGTTGCTTTAATAATTTCTGAATCCTTGGTATCATTGGTTGCATCAGGCTGATCGGATGTCAGTGAAATAACCTCTGCTGTTTCGACAATTTGCATATCACTATCAATAATGGCATGAGACATATTTGAATCTTCAACCTCATTACTTGCATCACAAAACTGTGAGGTATCCATCATATCAGTCGCATCATGAAGTTGCATCTCATCAACCTTGTTAGGCACCTCAGATAGCTGTGGAGTGTCACCATCAACTGTAGAACAGAGCACCATGTGATCTACCCCAGCATCTGCCTGATGCATATGCAACTGATCTACCTCAACAACAGCGCCACAATACTTAGATTCATCCTCACTAGCTCCTTGACCATCCATGGGATCATTACCACGCTTCCTTTTCCCAGTACCCTTTCTTCTTACCTTCTCTTTCCCCCTACTCCGTTTTCTGAGTTCAGTTCCTACGACGGGAGATTCTATAACTGGACCTCCAACTTGGTCTCTCAAGCATTCTTGTGCAATGGATCTAATCCTGGAAATTATTTCAACTTGATCTGGCTCCAGCCCATCCAATGGAAACGTGTCAGCTAAGTACGAAATTTCTCGTAAACCACCAATCTGTTACAAAAGCAAAAGAGAAACGGATAAGAAACTAACTGGAGATAGGAAATGGAAATTACTAGTAAACAATTTGAATACATCCTTACTGTTCTTTGAAATTCCGATGAGAGAGAGATAGGTCTCCCAACAACTTTACGAGTAATTCTCGAGTACCACCACATGTATTGATTTTCATCTGCATCATCATCACCTTCCACAATATGGAGGTTACGATCTGCCCATTCATTAAGTTCTGTTTCCATTTTCCCAGATAAGTCCACCCCACCATCAACTCCACGACTCTTTCTTACCCATCGTAACACATCTTCTGGGATGGGTTGAAGCATGCCATATTGCCTCAGGACACGATTGGGGAGGTGTCTTTCTGCCTTGTCAAAGCAGATCAACATCGTCTTTGACCTCCCCAAAAACAAAGTATTTCTAATTTCCTCTGGGATTACTGTGCTGTCCATGTATTTGTAAGGGAGCCACTCAACCTATTTGTCAGCAACAGCAACATACAGATCTATCATATACTCTCTTTTTCCAGTCAAAATATAACTTTTTTCACTGATGGTAAGTGGGAATAAAATCTTAAAGAAAAGGATAAAAGGAACTTACATTACATGGTTCAAGGGAGTCAAGTTCCTTACGGTAAAAAACTACATCACGGTTTGTCGTTGGACCACTCTGCTTCCCCTTCCACCTAAGTACAAAAGGGAAATGATCGTGGATAGGGTCCCTATTGAGCTTTGGTCGACCAATATTCAGATGATAGTAGCTCCAGCACTAAAAAGAAGAATAATTTTCAGTAGCAGCATATTAACTAAAGGCTAAGCAATAAGATCAGCACACTTAGTCTATCAGTCCTGCTAATGCTCTTTTTTGTAACAAAAAGGCCAAACAAACACAACAAGGCTTCAAAAGGATTTTCAAGACAAACAATGAAAACATGAAAGAATGGAACAAAAAGAGAAGTGAATAACCTGAAGCAATGTCAAACATCCACAAATTGTGCTTTGAGATTTAACAGAGGCATTTCCAAGTGCCCTGTATAAGAATGCTAACGCAGCAGCACCCCATGCATATTTCCCAGCTTCCTCAAAATTCTCAAACAATGGAAGGTACATAACAGGGACCTTATTTCCCGTTGTAGTAGAAAATATTGTGCTTCCAACAAGATACAAAAGGTAAGCACGTGTATGACGCTCAATCTCTTCAGTTGATGCATCTTCAGGGCACTGAGAAAAGAACTCTTTCAACCAACTTAGCTTCACCATCCCACCACTCGCATATGTAGAATCAGGCGCTTTCCCTAGATACCTTTCACACACTTTACTACAAGTGGTATATGTTATTCCAATCACAGGTTTCCCATCAATTGCCAAACCCAACAAGAAGGCAACATCTTGAAGAGTCACAGTCATTTCCCCAACGGTGAAGTGAAATGTGTTGGTCTCTTTTCTCCACCTTTCAACTAATGCTGAAATAAGCGGATTATCTAAACTAATAGCCGGTATCTTCCTCAAGTATCCAAACCCTGCTTTCTCAACCAACTCGATCTGCTTAGGGGTTAGTCTCCACTCACCCAACTTTGATGTATGCTCATGACATCTAAGTGCACCACGCTCCTATAGTGTATTTACAAAAAAACAAAAACAAATATATAAGTCAAAGTTACAATCACAATCTAAAACCCTCATGTTATATTAGTATGACTAGTCTTTTTTTTTTTTTTGGCAACAACATTAGTATGACTAGTTTAGTGCATCAAAAATAAGGGAACTATTACATAAATAAAAAACCAACCAAGCTATCTAACTACCTAGTACTTAATTGGAGAAAATACAAGACTTGGACATGAAACCTAGTAGTCATGAGTGTTACCATTGAGACAAAACCACATTGACACAATCTGGTAAATTTTTCAACACGAAGTTTCTAATCCTAATATTTGCAAATGAACATAATGTGTGCAAGTATATCAGACAAAAGAAGATGGATGGAAAGAGAAATAAACCTGGCCATCCCAAACAGCAGAAGATACATGATTTTCTTGGTCATACAGTACTGAAGGTTCAATGGGTCCAGGATTGGCTGCACATGGCTCCATTCCAACTTCTGCCATTTGATTTTACTATATTCTACAATTTAACCTCAAAAAATCAAGCAAAAACAAAGGCCTAAAATGCAGGCCAAAAATGGAGAATTTAGTCCCATAAAAAAATTGAATAACAATTAACAACATCATCCATTACTGTAAATATGCATCAATTTTACATTTTGGAAACAATTTTTATCAAACCCGTGAACAAAAATTGATATTTTAGGTAAATTTCAAACTTCTTTAAGGATTTAATTCCAATTAAATGATAAAATATAAATATTCAAGCTCTCATTGCTCACAATTCACAGATATAATACATAAGTTCAAAAAATAAATAAGAATTTTTTATTGGGTCATTAATTTCCAAACCCTAGTTTCCGTTTGCCTCTCCAGTAAACCATGGAAACTACAAAAGGTTTGAACTTTTTTTTTGGCCGAAAAAGGTTTGAACTTTGAAGCCTTCGTTTTTATTTTTTTTGGATAATAATTAATGTTAGAAAAAAATACAAAGAGGAAATCGAAAACCAGAAACAGAAGGGAAGGGGATGAAACGACGACGGAAGAAGAAGGAAAATAAAAAATAAAAGAGAGGGAGAAGAAACCTGATTTTAACCAAAACGACACGGAGAAGCACGGCACGCCAGTGACGCCACCGTCAAGGCTGAAATTTTCTCTCAGCGGAATTGCGAGAGGAAAAAAGTTACCCAAAACGCGTCGTTGCAAATTGGGATAAACAGAACATAACCCCTTCGAAACTGGATGGGTTGCGTGTGGTGGCAAAGTGAGCGGGCTGGGTGGCACGGCCCAAAATATGAGTTACCCATATAAAAGTATGGGCTGTGCTTTTTGCTAGTCCATTTTTAAAAAATAATATGGGCTGTCTCATTGTACCCCATAGTTTTGTAAAGTCACACGGTCTAAAACCCAAGATGGATTGTGTAGTGTCGATTAGTTAGAGATGTTCATGGGTAGGGCCGGCTCCAAGCTATAATTTATATTTTGGACTCCGTTTGGCCAGCTTAAAGCCGAGTTTATCTATTGAAAAGAGTTTAAGTTACCAACAAATGGTTGATTCAAGTGGTTTGACACTTTTGTTCCTCTTAAACAAGGTCTCGGGTTCGAATCTTGTGGATGAAGAAAACCATTGTTGGGAGAGCTTTACCCCCATAGTGGTCCCCAACTCGAACAAGATTAACTTGTAAATATACCAAAATAAGAAAATAATTTAAACTGGGCCAAACGGAAAATCCATAAATGTTTTCCAGAAACACTTTTTAGTTGCTTTTGAACTAAGAGGCAGAACCTCTAAATTGAAACTTTTTCCAGGAGCCATTTTTCAGAAGAGGTTTAAGCTAAGCCAAACGGGTCCATATAGCTTGCCCAAGCTTGTTCAATTAAAAAAAGTTTTGCCCAAGTTCACCCGTTTAGTAATTAAATATATAATATTTATTTATTTTTTAACTCATTTAAAATATATTTATTATTTTTTTATGGGTGAATTATTAACAAGTGTAGCTGTAACGAATCTCATACACCTTACCTATATTGCCCTTTACAAAAATTTTGAAAACATAGAAATCAGTTATTCTTAATTCAGAAAATGAAAGCTCTCTTGGTTCCCAATTTCCAAATCAATTCCAATAGACCCCCATAGTGGTCCCCAACTCGAACAAGATTAACTTGTAAATATACCAAAATAAGAAAATAATTTAAACTGGGCCAAACGGAAAATCCATAAATGTTTTCCAGAAACACTTTTTAGTTGCTTTTGAACTAAGAGGCAGAACCTCTAAATTGAAACTTTTTCCAGGAGCCATTTTTCAGAAGAGGTTCAAGCTAAGCCAAACGGGTCCATATAGCTTGCCCAAACTTGTTCAATTAAAAAAAGTTTTGCCCAAATTCACCCGTTTAGTAATTAAATATATAATATTTATTTATTTTTTAACTCATTTAAAATATATTTATTATTTTTTTATGGGTGAATTATTCACAAGTGTAGCTGTAACGAATCTCATACACCTTACCTATATTGCCCTTTACAAAAATTTTGAAAACATAGAAATCAGTTATTCTTAATTCAGAAAATGAAAGCTCTCTTGGTTCCCAATTTCCAAATCAATTCCAATAGAGAGATATGAAGATTTCAATTTCGTTGCCTTTGTAAAGTCAGTCATATGATATATATAATTTAATTTTTCTTCTTCTTTTTTTTTTTCTTGTTGCAACAACCAACAGCCCATATTCTCCAATTCGATTACGATTTTTGTTTTTATTAATTATCAAGTTAGGATTAAGATATATAACACTTGAGAGAAATTTATTTTTTTATAAAGAAAGATTTTGCAGTGTGTTTATCAGCCAAAATATTCGCTTTCAAGATAAATAAAATAAAATTCATCTCACGATTTTTTTCCCTTTCTGTTTTGAACCATCTTTTAATTATTGGCACAAAATAGACAACCTTCTCTTTGATAAAAATTTCCAGCAGAAAAGATGAAGTTCTTTCTCTCTCTCTTTTTTTAAGTTTTTCTGGAAGATTAATGTTTAAAAAAAAAAGGAAAATTCTTTATAATGGGTAAAATAGGTAAAGTGAGTAAAACTGATTACACCAATGGAGAAATATATCAACCCTTACACTAGGATTAAGAACATTGTTTGTCATTACACTTTTGGGTATATTTAACCCATGATTATACTTATAGATAATTCACCCTTTTTTTATTAATATATATTATATCTAAGATAGTAAAAAGCTTAATTAACATATATTGTTTATCAAAATAATTAATTTACACATCTAATAAATATTTTAACTAATCAATATAATGAAAAAAATATAATAATATAATTATTTAATTATATGGGTCGAGCCGGACCGGGCTCAGGTTTTTATGACTAAGATCAAATCCGGTCCATTTTGTAAATGGGTTTTAAAATTTTGTCCAAACCCGTGTAACGGGCTTCAAGTTTTTGTCCAATCCCTCCCAAATACGGGCTTTAACGGGTAGGTAATTTGGTTTATAGTTCTATTAGTTAGCCTGCGAGTAGGAATTCTTCTTCTTTACCTATGATGATATTGTCTGGTCGTAGAATAGTCCTGTTGGCCTTTGCTTTAAAGCCTATCGGAAAACCTTTGCCTATTTCGGTGGCCTTGAACGTTTTCTGCTTGATAGAACCTTCCTTACTAAGTTAGTTAAATTCAATAAAATAAAGCCCGGTGCCACTCTAACAAAGGAAGTAAGCTAGCCAATGAACAGTACAAATGTGGATATAGCAACCTTTTAAATAGACGGGAATAGCTTTCATCATCCCACCTTCCAACACTAGGATGTGCGAGCATTCTTGATATAAAGTCAATCCTAATTGGAAAAAAAGTGTTATCATATTCATCTCCGACCCTTAAACATGTCTAGTACCGATACATGGACTGGCACAACCCATAATGATTTTTTTAATGGTTTTATTTTAACAAATGTGTTAGCTTGTGTTGTAGCCTGCATGCATTATTTTTTTTTTCAATGCAAAGCGTTTGGTAGGGGGTGATCTTTGATCACCTGTGGTGATCCTGGCAGGTGATCTCAGATCACCCCGTTTGATTACACTTTTTGGTTTGGTGTGGTAATCCGGATTACCCCATGATCACCCTTTAAGGGTGATATGGATTACCACCATAAACCCATGTAATTTTTGATCACCGGTGTGATCTTGCATCATCTGAGGGGTGATCTTAACCAAACGCCTGGTTAGAGTCAATGTTAGTGAAAACTAATATTAAAAAAAGACCATATCATTTTTTTATTAATTTTTGGGTAATTTTTTTTTATTAATTTAGACTTGTGAGGCCTGTTACGTACAACTCTTAAACACACATAGGAGAAATGACAAAAATAGAGTAATTATCTCAATTCTCGTCAAAAGTTGATTGAAGTTTTTAGTAAACTAGTTTAACTTTCATATGCGTTGCATACGACCCATCACTTTTATATTCAAATAAATTTTGGTTAATAATTTCAATACCCAGTGATACATATTTTAAGAGATTGTCAGTTTTCTAAACAGGTTTGGCAGGCCGCTCTCTCATGATCCTTTGCTCAAATGGCTTGATGATAATTTATTGTCGAAGGAATTATACTCCAGTGTGGAATGGATAATTCTTTTTGCTGTTACGCTATGGATGCTTTGGACTAGGCAATGTGATTATATTATGAGGGATGCATATGTCTCTTTGGAGGTGAGTCCTTTGGTTTCGAATAGTATGGGTACTGCTAACAAAATCATGTAGGCTTTAGCTATATCTACACCTGCAGCAGGTGATGTTTTTCATGTCAAATGGGTCTCGCCAAATGATGGAGTAGTGAAAATTAATACCGCTGGAGCAACCAAAGGTAACCTGGGGGTTGCGGGTGCAGGAGGTTTGCTACGATCTTCTGTAGGTGCTTGGCTTATGGGTTTTAAATTACACTTGGGAGTGTTCTCGAATATGGAAGCTGAATTATATGCCATTCGTAGAGGCTTGCAGGTAGCATGGGATTGTGGTTATAGGGTGATTGTTTGTGAGTCGGATGCCCTTGCTGCGATAGATTTAATACAGAGAGGTGATTTGGCTGCTCATCCACTTGGCTGTCTCCTTGCTGACATTAGATGCCTACTAAGCAGAGAATGGCGGTGTACATTGCAACATACTTATTGAGAAGGTAATTTTTGTGCTGATTGGTTAGCAAATGTTGCGTGTGAGATGGATGATGATTTCAAGCTGCTTCGTGATCCACCTAATGACATAAAGAGCCTTTTGGATGCTGATGCTAAGGGTGTTATTTTCCCCCATGGTTTTACACAGTTGATTTTTAGCATGCTTGTTTTCAACAACAAAAAAAAACAATAATAATTTCAATACCACAAGCATCTCCGCAAATTTTTCTTAATCCCCATCTCGACCCCCAATTGGTTTTTAATGATGAAAACAATAATTTTTAATTACTTGTGACATTTTTCACTAGTAATTTAGAAATTTTGTAATTTAAATTAAATAAATAAATTAATAAATAAATAAATAAAGCGTAACATTATTTCTTAAATGATATTAATCTCAAATCCAATGAAAATATTTACCGAAGATTATTGGGAAAGTTTAAAAGGGTGGTCTACTAGGAATTTTTATTAATCGGTACCATGAAAGTTAATAATTATTACTAAGTAAATCATAAGTTACAAAATTTGTTAAAAAGGAAATGATAATCACTTTTATATCCTCATAATTAAATTGTTACGTTTGCCTTCTACTTTGCAATTGAAAGAACCTTTATCCTTCGGCAAAAAAAGAACCTTTATCCCCTCTCTTTCCGCCATCATCCTTGCCTCTTGTTGAATATTTATAAATAAAAAAAGTGAAAATTTTATAGTATGTATGTATAATTTGCCTCTCTGTTTTTCTTTTTCTTTTTCTTTTTTTTGGTATTGGGACAAGCAGAAAAGGAAAACAATGTTAGGGCCATGAATAAAAGGTCCATGTGTTGGCTACCTTGCCCTTGATTGCCATCTTCCTGGTTTCTTTTGCCATAAGGTGCCACTCTCAGAAGAATCCGGCTTCGTTAGTCGTTGTCAAGTGTCAAGTTTGCCACATCTTTCATCAAAGGCTGAATCCTTACAAAAGTAATAGAACTGAAAATAAAGGATTTAAATTTATTAAATGCCCACAATTGAACAACAGAACACCACCATTAAAGCTTGGCATATTTTTCTCAAAAGTCAATTTCCCCCTCATATTTTGCTCTCCTTAAACAACCAAAAAGAAGGGTCAACAATCCCATTTCCTTCTCGATTCATTATGCTGCCATGGATTGCTAGGTTTGACAAACTTTGGTTTTTGGGTTTTTCAATTGGGGAAAATGATCCGGCTAAAATGAAGAGAAGGAAAAGAATGGTTGTAAAGGTTTTATTGGTAATTGTAAGTTCTTTTTTACAAATTTTGTAACTTATGATTTACTTGGTAATAATTATTAACTTTCATAGTACCAATTAATAAATATTCCTAGCAAACTATCCTTTTTTGAAATTTTCCCAAGATTATTTCTTTAGGTCTTACAATGAGGGGGAGGGGGAGGAGTGGGGTTTGAACCCCTAACTCCATGGTGAACTCCCAAGCCTTTTGCCACTAGGCCAAGAGGTAGAGTTCATTTTCCCAAGATTATTTACAAAACATAGTTATGTCACATACCCAAGTGGGCACAACCATTTCCCAAAATCGCACCGCATGCCTTGTCCCCCATTTTACAACAAACAAACAAATAAAAACCTACCCTATCTAGGGCGGAACAATGCGAAATCCATAAGACAATTTGAATTTTGTCATCCCTAACCTGCATTCAACAAAATCTTGTTTTAGGGGAACAAATACTGAATTACTTGAACCAACTAATCATTGATTCAACCTATATATTATTATCGGTTAATTACTCAAATTGGTCCCTAACGTTTGATAAAATGTTCAAATTAGAGCTTAACCTTCTAATTTGATTAATTAAATCCCTAACGTTGTAAAATCAGCTCAAATCCATTCTTGATGTCAATTGGAGTGGGTGCGTGTGATCCAAATGTCATCAAGGTTTAACGGTGTTATGACGTGGTAAGCATACCAGACCAATTTGAGCAATTAACTAATAATTATGAAATTAAAAAAAAATTCATTCCAATTGACGTCAGGGACTGATTTAAGTCGATTTTGCAACACGCGTTAGGGACTTAATTAACTAAATTAGAAAGTTAGATCCTAATTTTAGCATTTTGACAAATATTGGGAACCAATTTGAACAATTAGCCATTATCATCCCATAAATGGTAAACCTAACTCTACCGTAAATTTGGAGAAATTATTAGGTGGACCGGCTCCACCACGACATCCGTGGTCTTGACTAATAAAATTTTGACAAGTCAGATTTCTTCCTAAAATTTAAGTACAAATTTAGCATCAGGTTTAGCCTCTACTTTCACCAGATGAGATTTACAGGGTAAGTCTCTAAATTAGGATATTAATTGGCTAGGGTTTTAGAAATTGTAGAAATAAATCTGACTTGTCAAAATATTATTGGTCAGTACCACGGATGACGTGGTGGATCCGATCCACCTAATAATTTATCATAAATTTGAGTCCGAGCTATTTATGAGGTGAAATCTCTTTTAAGTAGGGGACCATTAAAGCTCTTTTCAAACCTCATCTATGTCCTTGCCTACGGCCGCAAAGGTAGGATTTAAAACCGAAGACAAACCTACTTATTCAGGGAAAAAGCTAACTATCATAAATTTGAAATAAAGAGGGTATGCTTTTTTGGATTTAAGGAAACTAACCATTTGTTTACGGGGGGGAAAAACATACAAAGGCTTATAAAAGCATACAGACACTTAAATTGTTAAAAAGGCCGGTTCATAGTTTAAAATCAACCTAATCAGTTCAAATGGCTAAAGTTTACGAAAGCTTATTTACCAATTATTTAAATACATTAAATATAAATACTTATTTTTTTTCCAAAAATATGTTTGATTTGGTGGTTAAGGCTTGTACTAGGGGTTGAAGCTTGAAGGAAACAAATAGCACCCATATAAGATATTAAGTCCATGTTACATAGTACACACAGGTTATGTGATACTTTAGGGGAGCAATAAGTAATCTCTCTCTTTGAAAAAAAAAAAAAGTGATCTCTCTCATTGCAATTCATTGAATCATTAATAAAAATGCTTTATGTTCTCTCATATATTCCTACCGTCTCAAAATGTCTATGTAACTTAACAGAATATGATGATATTAAGAAAAGTGATTGAATTACTTAAATGAACAATGTTTTCTAACTGGAATGAATGTCGTTGTCTTGATTTTTTACTTAGACAAATGATTTGAGACATAAATTTTGTAAAAGAGCGGTACAAATAATTTGAGACGAGGGAAGACGTTGTTCTCCCTTTAATTATCATTCTTATCCATTTCTTCATTTGATAAATGGAAGATACTTTCTCTTTAAAAAAAAAAAAACTAGTATTCTCTCACGTTTTGTTCTCTTTTCATTTGATTATTGTTCTTATTGTTGTTGTTAGTTGTTAGTTATTCCACAATATTTTTACACTTTTAAATTATAGTCAATGCTCATGGTTTAGTTGATAGTGTTGAATTTTTTTAATCCATTGAAAATTAATGAGAGGATTATCATTTTTTTTAAAAAAAAGGCTATCCTAGATTATTTTTAGTTTTAGGTGTGGCTTCAGGGTCCTGGTTTCTGATCATTGTAATTGTACTGTGATTGGGGTGGAGGGTGTACTCTTTTTCCTTCCTTAGGATTTTTCTTATTGAAGGTTTTAATGAGACACCCTTCTTCCCTAATTTGGTTCTACTCGTAATGAAATCTTTCTGCTGTTAAAAAAAAAATCTATCTATATATACATTTGATGATACTAAGAAACTTGATTTTCCAACTAATGAGAGCAACTTTTAATGGGCTTTTTATTTGCAAATGATTAATTAAACTAATTAAATACGGTTTAATTTTACTTTAATCATTTCTTCATTATCTCTATCGTCTCTCTATTTTATTATTGTTGTTATTCCACAACAGTATTGTTAATATTTTCAAATAGTCAATGTTAATGATTAGTTGTGAAAAAAAAAATTAAGCTCATGATTAGTTGAAGGAAATTAATGGGTATGCTTGATAAAACGTCGAAAATCGAAAATTAATGAGAGGACTTAGTCTTCTAATTAAAAAAAGAATCAGGTTGGCTAGGCATGACCAATTTGATAATAGGAAACTTCATCTCCCACCTGATTAAGAAATAGTATATCATAAAAAAAAATAAAAAAAAAAGCCATAGCCGCCTCCCTTCCCTCCCCTCTCTTTTCTCTAGTTTATCCCTTAGTTCTTTGTTTGCTCCTCCTCCTCCTTGGCTAGTACTGTCAAGGGGGAAGAGGAGAGATTGATCTTTTTTATTTCATCTTTTGTTTTATTTGTTTTAAAATAAAGTCCCACAGATCTGATCTGTTTGGGTTTTTAGTCTCCAGATCTTTAGATCTTGGATGTTTTAGTCAGTTTAGTTTGAGTCAGTTGAGTTTGTTTTGAGTTCACAATAGATTGTGATTATTTACCCCATATTGAGATGGGTCTTCTTTGTGATCATTGGATCCATAGGGAGTGTTGCGCCAAAAATCTCTTGCTAGAGTTTTCGCGGAGAATTCTTTATGACAGCATAGGGGCGTGCCAGTCAATTTGCTGAAATTGACAAAGAGGTTGTAAAAACTAGATCTGATGCGCGGAGCAGCAGATTGAAAGATCAGAGAGATTTGTGGGGACTAGATCAAAGTCATACCAGAGCATTTAAATCATTGGATCCATAACAAACTGTTCTTCATAACTGGTAGGGGTGATCAAAAATCGGGTCAACCGAGAAACCGACCCGACCAATTTAGAAAATGGGTGAAATGGGTCGGTTGAGTCGGTTTTTCGGGTTATTCGGTTTTGGTGGTTTATTGGGTCGGTTGTCGGTATGATAATTGAAACCGAAACCGACCCGAGAAACCGAAGTATCAAAACGACGTCGTTTTGCACATAGGGTTTAGTTATATTATATATTTTTTAATTTTAATTATATATATTATATATATCTGAAAATCATTTTTATTTTAATATGTAATATATTTTATTAAATAAGAAAATAGTAAGTATAAAAGGGCTAGGGTTTTTTTCATTCTCTTCATATTTTATTTTTTCTCTCCCTTCCTTCGACTCTCTCTCTTCTACGTTTATTTTTTCCTCTTTTCTTCTCCTCTCGACATTGGGACTCAGCAGGGAGCAGAACTCCGGCACCGGCGGCACCCCCCCCCCCCCACCCCCGTGGTCTTCAACTCTTCATTTTGTTCATCATCTTCATCTGCTTCAACACTTCTTCTCTTAATCTCCAAATAGTTGAATTTGGAGAGGTTTCCCAAAATGGAGAACCCTAACCAAGCGGTTAAGTCCCTAAATTCTCAATTCAAACAAGTTTCTTTCTTATTTTTCATAAATTAGATAATACTTTTGATCAATTTAGTTTTAGGGTTTTAATTTATTTCATTTCGATTACGGGATTGAATAAACCTAACTTAGCCGAAACCAAATTGGTCTGTAATTTGTAAGTTCAACAATCAACATTGTTATCTCTTTTTTCTTCCTTTCTCTTGAATGAATCTTTTGTAAGGTCACCTAAATGATAACTCGTTTAGTCTGTTTTACATGGATGGCCAAATATTTTTCCAAAAGAGGTGGTTTCCGATTGATCAGTCAGACCTTAATGAAATTGTGCTCATAGAGTACTAAAGGATAAAATGAATACTTGATTAAAATGAATTTACTCATTCTTGACTTGTCTTCTGTTTTTTTGTTATTTTGTTGGGCCTGTCTTTTGTTTCCAGTTCATTCAACTGACGAATCAATGCCAAATGTTGATTGCTTCTTATTCTTAAGAAGTTCCAACTTCCAAGTTCCAGCTTATGTATAATTGTGTAGTTTTTATCTATTGAATAAGTTTTTTTTTAATTGAAATTGAAAGTAAGCTCAACTTTTATGATGTTTCATACTATTATTCAACCTCCTCTTGTAGCAAAATTTTATTCAATGGAACTGGTTGGTTTTATTCACTAAAAAGAAGAACTGGTTTGTTGCCTGAATCATACTTTGAGCCACACTGAATTTAGTTATATGAGATTCTGATGATGCAGTAAAGCTCCTTTATTTTGTAAATGGATTGGATTGGATGATGTAAATTTATATATGGCATTGATGAAGTATTCCAAATTATGTAATTTTCATTTTGCTTAACTGTTGAAAATTCAAATCGAAAAACCGACCAAAACCGATTGGTTTTTCGGTTTTGGTTGAAACCGACCCGACTAACCCGATTGACCCGAAACCGACCCAATGATCACCCCTAATAACTGGGCCATCTTCTCTCTTTTAACTGGATCAGATTTGTGAGATCTGTTTTTGATTGAAATTGAAAGAAAATAACAATTTGATTGTTATTGATGAGAAAGAAACACGTGTACAGTGTTTTTGTGTTCGGAGACAAGATTGAAAGAAGAGAAAAACACTAAAAGAGTGTTTGGGGTGTCCTGAGACAGGATCTAAACAAAAAAAATATGAAGAACGAGTAAGAACTCGTGATGAACAAAGAGAAAATGGCGCAGAGCCAGAGGGAAAATAAGCACGGAGCTTGGTTTTTTTGCGCGGAGCAAGTTTGTAGCTTCAGGAGCTGGTTTTTGAGATGACTGATATCTCTTTGAAGCCTTGGAATGGATCCCTTTATATAGGGGGCGGCATGGGCCTTGCATTTAATGGGCTTAACTTGCTGAAGAAGGCGAATTCCTCCTCCTAGGTAGATGACAGCTCCTAGGAAGGTGCAGTAAAGCTTCCTTCTTCTTCTGATTGCTTCCAACTACTGGGGAGAGGGAAGAGAGGATGCCAAGGACGTCATTCCTCTAGATGGGAGATGGAAATCCTCCTCCTGGATAGGTGATGAACGATTTCTCCTTCTTCTTATCACACTTCAGCATGCCTTCGTTGCTTCCTTTGTGCTGAAATCAACTAATTTGACTAAGTGGCCTTTTGACATCAGGACTTGGACTTTGACCATCAAGGCCACGGAATTATTCATACTTAGTCATATTTTTCTCTTCAAATCATGAAAATAACACTTAGTTAAGAAAATGGCTTAAACCGGGGTGACAAAGCCACTTGTCCTTAACTGAAAAGAATGCAAAAGTTGTAAACAAAGTCAGAATAAGCCAAAATTTCACCAGTTGGCTTATATTATCTCCATAAGACTATGCAAAAAATTCCAAGTGAATTCGAGCTCTCCTTCATGGTGAACTTGGTTTCACTCCCCAAATTGTCCTTAACTGAAAATCGTGCATAAGTTTTTACACCGATGTCAGAATAAGGTGAAATTTTACCAAGATGATCTACATAGCTCGAGGATCATCATGGTATGCTCCTTGGTAGAAATCGCAGCCTCTAGCCTTCTCAATTGATCAATTTGTCATTTTGTCCTTAATTGAACAAAATGCAAAAGTTGTAGTTTTGCCTCCCGTGGAGAGGGAAAGGGCTAGGTGATTTCTTCCTTATGCTTGGTCGACTATGTTGAGGAGGTGTGAGGTTGAAAATCTCATGTCTCTCTCATGTAAATAGGTGTTTCTCTTGCTGACAGACTTTTAGCTCTCTATCTCCTTCCTGCAGGAAGAGGAAAATAATTCTTCTGAGGGAAGAGGGCGGCCTCTCCTCTACATAAGAGGACTTTTTGTGAGTCCATGAGATATTTTCCATCTCATGGTTAGATGGCATACAAATTCCCTTTTTACTGCTTTCCTCCCTAGCTGATAGCAGCATTGAAGGAAACTGCCTCCTTTAATTGATTTTCTGCCTCCTCTCTTGATATAGGGCGGCATATATGGATAATAATAATAATAATAATAATTTCAAAAATTATTATTATTTATTTAATAATTTCGGCTTTAATTAATTAATCACAAGAATTTCCTAATTCAATTAGAACTAGGGTGGTGCAGAAACTAAGTTTCTTCAGGATTTGACAAATCCTGACCACTCATCTTGATATAAATCATGTGAAGACCAATTTACCCTCAATTGTAAATTGAGGTATAAACAGGGAGTTTTTCGAATCATTCACCTTTCTGACGTTGGTGAAAACTTTCTGTTGGAACAGAAGCGAAAACGAGAATGTGTCGCGCATGCTAGAGACTCATAAGGAAGGTTCGAAACTCCAACTTATTCAGAGGATTCATATCATGATGTCAGATCCAGATCAAGACAAAATTCATGTTCAATCTATTGTAATTTATGTTATGATCATTGTAATTTCAATTTTATAAATGAAAATTATATTTTTGTAAAAAAGAAATAGCATATCATTAGGATTTTTATATTAACAACACTATTTAATAATTCAGAGTAAAATTACATTTTTACTCCACAAAGAATTTCACCACATTCAAAATCGAACCGTAATCTTATATTATGTAAGGTTATATAGTTAGGTTCCATCATATGTGAAATTGGAACCTAACTGAACGGAAATTTTTTACAATTTCGGGTTCAATTTTTTAAAATTTTTTATTATTAATGTATTTATAATATATTATTATTTTTCTTAATTTAGATTTATATATATATTATTTAATTTAATAATTTATAATAATTATAATTCTATATATTTATATATTTTTAAACTTCAAACTAACAATTAATTAACTAAAGTTATATTATTTCTAAAAAATTAGAAAAAATGTTCCGGTTTGAATCCGGAACCTCTAGCTAAAGTTTAAGGTTCCGATTCCAAAATTTCTGGATCCAAAGCCCTCGGTTCAAACTGGAACCAAACCGCAGTTATCACTATTCAAAACCTATCGTTGAAGATAGAGGAGTCAGAGTCAGATTTGGTGCTTCAACGGACATGTCGGTTCAGGCACAATGGGACATGTTCAGGATTTTTAACAAAGAAAAAAAGGAAAAATTATCAAATAGATTATTAGAACGATGTTTTTTATGCAAAAAAATTTTAGATGAGAGAAGGTTGTCCCAATTAAGAATTAAGACATGCCACAAGCCTAGAAAAGGTTTATAGTGATTGCAAAATGGGTCCGAAATGGCAATTCGGGCTTAAAGAATTAAAATTGGTGAAGCAGTGAGGTTGGAGCTGTCAAATAATAATTACCAACAAGCAACAACGCAAACAACTCTGCTCTGGTCTATTACAATAACCCATAATTAGTTGAGTGATATTTGTTATACCTGGAGCAGGAATAGGTGCACCAGTGGGAGCTGCAAAACAAGAAAATTTTCATCGTAGTTACTTTCATGGGATTGAATGGGAAAACAATGAACAAATTTAATGTCTAAGTATAAACTTCAAGTACACCAATCTTTATAATTTGATAAACTCCGTCAACGATTTTTTTTAGGAGGATACAATATTCAGAAATTTCATTACAATCAAATATATCAAACATCCAATGAGAATTCACAAAAACAAACCACTACCTTCATGAAAGTAACAAACTAAAAGAAAAAAAAACCTCTACAAATTCCACGAAGGGCACATAATTTTTAAGGTGGAACAAAACCCTTTCGGACTTGAACTCAAAATTTAATGGTTTATAGTAGCATGTACTTCTAAAGAGCTCTGACAAGCTGTCTATGACCTGCAACCAATTACAAGGAGCCCAAGATCTGTGGGATTGTCTAGGTTTTTGCAAGTTAGCTGAAATTAAGGCAAATGGGTTGCATTTTACTTGGTCAAATAGAAGGGACTCGGACCACATTACTTGGGAAAGGTTGGATCGGGCGTTTGCTAATACCAGCTGGATACAGACTTTTAGCGAAGCAACTCTTGAAAATCTTCCTATCATTGTATCCGATCATAGCCCATTGGTACTAAATCTTGAAAGGAACTCCACGTTTAGGAACAGACCATACAGGTTCGAGCTAATGTGGACTCTACATCCAGGCTGTAAAGAGACCATTGCTGAAGCATGTAAGCAAGAATTTCCAGGGTCAGCACCCTTTAGGCTCACCAGAAAGCTAAAAGTAGCAAGGGAGAAACTCAAGGTTTGGAATAAGAGGGTGTTTGGAGATCTGCAGAAGAAGAAGCTAGAGGTTCAGGATGAGCTGGCTAAAGTGCAAATCGATCTGGTGGGGAGGAATGAGTTTTTTGAGAAGGAAAAGGAATTGAGGAAGACTTTTGAATACATCCTGGAACAAGAGCAGCTCTTCTGGATGCAAAAATCCAGATTTGATTGGATTGTTAAAGGGGAAAGGAACACCAAATTTTTTCATATCATGACAAAGAAAAGAAGAAGGAAGAATAAAATTCTTAAAATTAGAAGAAGTGATGGATCTCATACTGAGGATGAAAAGGAGATTGAGTTTACCATTATTGAACACTTCAAAAATATTTTTGGTGACGCTTTGGAAGCACCTTCTGAATTGATGCACCGGGTTATTGGGAATCTGGATCTTCCCGTCCTTCTTAATAAGCACAAGGAGACACTTAATGCACCTTTCTCAGCACAGGAAGTTAGGTATGCTGTGTTCCAAATGGCTCCATTGAAAGCCCCAGGCTATGATGGGAAGCCAGCTGTTTTTTATCAAAAGTTCTGGGATATTGTTGGAGGGATGACGATTGAAGCAACCATGGCTGCACTCAATTCGGGATATCTGTTGAAGGAGATGAATAAAACTTTGATCACACTAATACCAAAGAAGAAGGATCCGGAAGAAGTGGCTGATTATAGGCCGATTAGCTTGTGCAATGTGGCCTACAAAATTATCTCCAAGGTCCTGGTGAACAGACTAAAATCGGTACTGAACGAGGTAATTACTCCCTTCCAAAGTGCCTTCATTAGTGGTAGGAATATTTCAGATAATATCATAATGGGGAGTGAGATGCTAAATACCATCATGAAATTGAAGAAAGGGAAGGGCCTTTTAGCTGCTCTAAAACTTGATATGAATAAAGCCTATGATAGGCTTAGTTGGAGGTTCATTGATGTAGTTCTTGATAGGATGGGGTTTTCCCCTCACTGGAGGAAACTTATAAATCAATGTGTCAGCACTGTTAGTTACCAAGTGCTCTTAAACGGAGGAGTATCCGGTAAGATTATGCCAAAAAGGGGTCTTAGACAAGGGGATCCGATCTCACCATATTTATTCATCTTGTGTCAAAACATTCTGTCCTTGATGCTGTTAAAGGAACAAAAAGAAGAGAGGATTCCTGGTGCTAAAATTGGAAGGTACACTGATGCCATCAACCATTTGATGTTTGCGGATGATACTTTTCTTTTTTTCAGAGCATCTGGAAGCTCTTGTAAAAAAGTAAAGGAAATTCTTAACCTCTTCTGTTGGTTGTCGGGACAAAAAATAAATGCCTCTAAATCGGAACTCCTCATTAGTCCCAACTGCCAACCAAGGAAAAAAAGGTGGTTTAGAGGGATCCTGGGATACAAACTTGTATCCAAGCTTGGAAGGTATTTGGGTATGGACATGGGAGCCCTTAGAAACAGGAAAAGCTTCTTTCAACCACTTATTGACAAATTCCAATCAAAGCTGCAGAGTTGGAAGGCAAATCTTCTATCTCATGGAGGTAGGCTTACACTTATTAAATCGACCCTTGCTGGTTTGCCCCAAGCAATGTTTGTCAAAAACTTGACAGAGCAGTGAGGAACTTTTAGTGGGGTCATGAGGATGGATCGAGGAAGCTCCACCCCAAAGGTTGGGATCACTTATGCAAACCGAGAGGCGCAGGCGGCCTGGGTTTTAGAAGGACTCAGGATATGAATGAGGCTCTTCTTGCCAAACAAGCTTGGAGGTTCTTCACTGAACCACAAACCTTGATGGTTAAACAACTCAAGAATAAGTACTGTCGGAGTATAAAGTTCCATGATGTGAGACCAAAACCAACTGACACTTGGATATGGAAAAGTATCCTACAAGGCCGGGATCTGTGTCTTGAAGGAATTGATATCCAAATGTGGGGGGGAGATAAAATCCTGATGGCGGATGGGAAATTACTCTTGAACCTGGAGCAGGAAAACTCACAACAAGCAGTGGCGGTGAATACCATCCTTTGCAAGAGGAGTGCAACATGGCAAGAATGGCTAGCTAGGGGACTTCTTCAGCAACAAGAGGCAAACAACTTAATCACTAGACAGGTATCTTTTTTTGGGGGGGAGGATAAACCCGTTTGGAAATTTGAAAACAATGGTATGTTCTCAGTTAAAGTAGCCCACAAATTTATAAGTAGCAAGAGGAATGAGTTGCCACTTGATTTTTCCAAACAGAGAGAATGGCAAACTTTGTGGAAGCTCAAACTTCCTCTTAAAATCATAATGTTTTTATGGAGAATAAGCACTCATTGCTTACCAACTAGAGACTTGCTAAGGAATAGAGGTATTAATGTTGAAGGGAGGTGTGCCTTATGTGGCGAAGAGAATGAATCGCCTGAACATCTTTTCTGGTATTGCCAATTTGCAAGGGCAGTATGGTTTGCCTCCCCGCTAGGCATTAGAACGGAGATTTTCAATGAAGTAAACTTGTCAGAATGGATATTGCAATGGATGGGGCAGGAGGACCTCCAAAAGGAAGATAAAGCTTGGTTCTCAGTGGAATTCGCATGCACCTTATGGTTTATTTGGAAACAGAGAAATGAGGTGATTTTTCAAGGTCAGACACCTATCCCCCTGAGCACTAGGAAAAGGATTGAAGCTTACTCTGCATGGATTTTGGAAGCCTATCAAAAGGATAGCATGGAAAAGTCACGCGTGCTTGCTAAAAAGCCAAAGGATATACAATTACCGCCAAACCTAACCACCTTTATCTTCAAAGGCTTGCCTATCCTTTCCCAAAAAGCATGGATGGTCCTTTTGGAAGTTTTTAAATTGCAGGAGCAAGGAAGATTTGTAATTGGAATGTTGGCAAGAAACGATGAGGGAGACACACGAATCATGGTCAAAACCATCTTAGCTAGGCAAAAATGTGTGGCAAAAATCTTACTCACCAGGTTAGCACTTCAAAGGATGATTCAATGCTCTGCTGAACTACTCTGGTGTGGGGCGAATGGGGCCAAATGGTACTCAGCGTTTACGGGGACAATGGTTGTAAGCTGAAACGAAACTCCGGTCTAGCATGATATTCGAATTATGCTAACAAGCTTCAAGAGGATATGCTTCTTTGTTGGAGGTCACCCACTTGGGAAAGAACTAAAGAAGCTGATGGAGATAGCAGCCAACAACAAAGGATCCTTTTCATGGCCTTAACCGATCTTTAAGTTTCTTTTGTTTTCTCGGTACCAAAAAAAAAAATAGTAGCATGTACTTACCATTGAGTCAAAGGCTTCAATATACATGTTTTAAACATAGTAATAACATATTGTTGTATCTAATTTTATACTATATGACAATAAAAAGGACAAGACTATGTGTACTACTCTTAGGCACACTACTTTGGTACACTACCATTTAAAGCTGTTGGATGTGGGTTTGATTTAAATAACAACCGTTAGATATAGGTAGTGTGCAAAAGTAGTGTGGTTTATGCTAGTGCAAATAACTTTACCCCAATAAAAAATAGTGTACTACATATTAAAATCCATAGACAAACATGAGATCATTTCCCCTTGACGAAGGTAATTCACTCCTACTGATTATAGACTACTATCCAAATTTGTTACTAATTAAAGCTAGTTATTTATGACTAGCAAATCATATACAGTCTGGCCCTAAAGATTTTTTTATAATAAAAAAAATAAGTGATGGATTATGGTTGATTGTAACGTGTTACTATAAAGAATGCAAAGGTATAGAAAGCGACCAAAAATTAAATGGAAGAGCTAAAGCCAAGGCCTGCAAGTTCTTCCCCTCTCACCCCTTTAACCTTCTTAAACAGAGCAGCCACCGTGTACGGTGACTGTGCCTCCATCATCTACAATAACACTTCCTACACTTGGTCACAAACCCACCGTCGATGTCTCCAGCTAGCATCTTCCCTCTCATCCTCCGGCATCATCGAAAGGGGCAACATCGTCTCTGTTTTAGCCCCCAACATTCCAGCCATGTACGAGCTTCACTTCGCCGTCCCCATGGCCGGCGCTATCCTCAACTGCATCAACACCCGCCTTGACGCCCGCACTATCTCCGTTATCCTCCGCCATTGTGAACCGAAGCTACTTTTCGTCGATACCCTCTCTCAGTCTCTAGCCCTTGAAGCCATCTCTCTGTTTCCTGCTGAGGCAGAGACCCCAATTCTTGTCCTGATTGAAGACGATGAATACATTGATCCTGAGAATTCTGCAAATTCCTCCATTGATTCTCGCTTTTTTTGCACGTACGAGAGCTTGGTGGAGAAAGGTGATCCGAATTTCGATTGGATTCGGCCTCAGAGTGAGGGGAATCCCATTGTTTTGAATTATACATCGGGAACAACTTCGTCGCCAAAAGGAGTGGTTAATACCCATAGGGGAATTTTTCTAGTGACAATTGACTCTTTAGTCGATTGGGCAATTCCAAAACAGCCTGTTTATTTGTGGACACTTCCCATGTTCCATAGTAATGGCTGGTGTTTAACTTGGGGCATGGCAGTTGTCGGCGCCACCAATATTTGTGTCCGAAAATTCAATGCCCCCATCGTCTATAACTTGATAAAACGACACGGCGTGACTCACATGTGCGGAGCACCTGTCGTGCTCAACATGTTATCAAATTACCCCGAAATAAAGCCACTTCAAAGCCCTGTCCGAATCCATACGGGTGGTGCTCCGCCACCCGCGGCTGTGCTTTCCAGGATCGAGTCACTGGGTTTCATAGTGAGTCACGTTTACGGATTAACCGAAATAGGAGGAGTGGTGGTGTCTTGTGCTTGGAAACGAGAGTGGGACCGGCTTCCGGCGGCGGAGAGAGCAAGGCTGAAAGCAAGGCAAGGAGTTGGAACTATACTAATGTCGGATGTGGACGTGGTGGATCCTGAGTCAGGGGAAAGCGTGAAACGCGACGGAGCAACTCTCGGGGAGATCGTTGTGAGAGGTCCATGTGTAATGTTGGGGGTACTATAAAGACCCAGAAAGCACAAAAAAATGCTTGAAAAATGGTTGGTTTTACACGAGAGATGTTGGGGTAATGCATCCCGATGGGTATTTGGAAATCAAAGATAGGTCAAAGGATGTTATAATAAGCGGCGGAGAGAATCTAAGCAGCGTCGAAGTGGAATCTGTTTTGTATAGCCATCCGGCAATCAACGAAGCGGCGGCGGTGGCTCGGCCGGACGAGCATTGGGGAGAAACCCCTTGTGCTTTTGTGAGTTTGAAAGGGGATTTATCTCAAAAACCCAGCGAAAATGAGATAATTGAGTATTGCAGAGCTAAGTTGCCACACTACATGGCGCCTAAAAAGGTGGTGTTTAAGGAGGAATTACCCAAGACTTCAACTGGGAAGATTCAGAAATTTATGCTTAGAGCAATTGCCAAGGGAATGAGTGATTTTAG
Source organism: Corchorus olitorius (assembly GCA_001974825.2). Taxonomy (NCBI): domain Eukaryota; kingdom Viridiplantae; phylum Streptophyta; class Magnoliopsida; order Malvales; family Malvaceae; genus Corchorus; species Corchorus olitorius. The sequence continues at coordinate 108,139 of AWUE01021373.1, forward strand.
TTCATCATCTTCCACAAGGATGAGTAGAATGTGAATTGGGTGAGTTGCAAGTGAGTCAAGCGAGTCAATCTTTTGTCCCATTTTCATTGTAACCTCTGTTTGTGACATGTTAGAAAAATGCCTGATAATTGAGATTCCAGAGTCCAGAGTCCAGAGTCCAGACCCAACCCAACCCAACCCTACCCTACCCATTGCTGAATAAAGTAATACTGCCACCAGTCAATTACTAAGTTTGTTGTGAAAAGGAGAAGTGTGTATTTTTGCAATTAAGTCTACATTCAATATAGAAAACCCATTTAATTATGTTTCTCCAAGTTTAGAATAACAATAAAAATAAAACAACAATAAAGTCAATAATACTCCCAACCAAACTTCATTAGATACTCTGTTTCTATAGACTATACATTACTAAAAAAGATGCATATTTGAAGCCAGCCATAGCTTGCATACCAACAATATAGACCAATATTGTGGGTCGGTAATAAAAACAGAACAAGAAATGAACTTAATATGGTGGATAGAATTAAAGAGCTGAAGCAGCGGGGGGTTCAGATTCATAATAATGAAGTTTTCTTGAATCAAGCACGTTTCTGGCAGCTTCGACAGCAGATTGGCCATTGACATAATGCTGTCGACAAACATGCATGTAAACATCTGCTCCCCCAATTAATTCTGTTTTCGTCTCCTCTGTTTTCCTGAATGTGAAATATGCCTTTTACCCACACATCTCACATCTCGCTGTTAACTTTGTTACTGTCTCTGCCAGAGGAATTATGTCCAGCACTGACCCAAAGCTCCTCCTATTTTTATCAATTCATCATTAATAATAATCAAATACTAGTAAAAGTATTTTAAATCTAATAAAAAAAAACTCAGTTTGAACATTCAATGTTTCAACTACCATTTAATTGAAATTGGAATAATAATTTTATAAGAGATCATCACCTCAAATAGTCCCCGTCTAAGCCAGCAACAATTACAGTTTTGCCATCATGATCGGCAGCTTTGCAGCAAAAATCATACAGATCTTCGAAAAATTGGCCCTCATCTATCCCAATTACATCCACCTGCCGCAAAATTAAATACAAAGGAATTAAAAATCTTGAACCCAAATTAACAAATATATATAATAAAGAAAAGGATCTTTAATCGAACTCAGGAGTGGAAAGTTACCTTTTCATAAGCATCTTCACCGAGCTTCTGCCGGAACGACATGAGATCCGGCAAAGCCCAGCAGGGGAATTTCATACCATCATGAGTTACGACTAAATCAACGGCGTACCTTGTATCTTTGCTTGACTTTATCATTGCAATATTTCTGATCAATTATGTTAAAAAGTCAACAAATTGAAGTACAGAATAGTACTAACAGAGCTACTGTAAACCCATAAAAAGAGTCAGAGATAGAATAAACACTGGGAAAGTATCAGCCATTGTTGGCTTCGGACTTGATCCGACGGAGGAGCGAGGTGGTCTTGCCGGCGAACATGGGGCCGATGATGACGTGGATCTCGCCGGAAAAACGCTGCGAGAGGGAGGATCCCACACGATCCATTGAGTTCAGAGAAATCGGAGTCTTGAAAGATGCCATTGGATCGTGTAAACGCTTTTCTGTAGTGGGAATGGGGAAGAAAAGGATACGGAGTCCAAATAAATAAGCAAGAAAAGGAAAAGTAGTAAAATTTGGAATTTTTAAATTGAAAAGAAATTGGAAATTTTGGAGGGTAACTTGGAATTTGGAGGGAATAAATAGAAAATGCGAGGCGTGCTAAGCAATTTTCAAGCTTAGGGGTTTATGACGATGAGGTGGAACGAGTTTAAGGAGGTAGTACAGAGTTTTAGTGAGACTGAATGTAATGTAAGGGGTTTGATTATGCATACTAATTCAACTAACTCTATTGGTTAGTGGGTCCCATTCCCATAGTTGGCTTTCTTTGAATTGGTGATTTACTTCCTGATTTAAAATGAAAAAAAGGAGGGAAATGGCTATCTTTTTCAAATCCATAGACTTTATTAGTGGTTGTAAAATTTAATTATGGAGCTTAAAAGTTAAAATTTAGTAATTTTAATTATGGGTGATTATTTGATACACCGACGGTGTAAATTTTGGACTCCACAAGCAGGTTGTGGAGTTGACACATGTCCATTTTTTGAATTAATTAAGTTTTTAATATTTCAATCTAGTCCCTAGAGGATACATATCACCCTTCAAGACCCGCTTGTGTAGTCTGCTAAATTCCACCGCCGGTGTATTATATAATTTGCCTTTAATTATTATCCAATCGACACGAAAACGAGTAAAAAAGTTTGGGGACGTTTATGGGGTTGTGCCTTTGAGATCATTCAAAATCTTATCACCATGCTTAGTAAGCTGCAATGTTTTAAAGCTCCGTCTGGTTCTTAATTAGTTCAATTAGTCGGTTCGGCCAAAAATTTAATTAAAAAAATAACAGTAATTAATTTGATTTAAATCAATAATAACTATATTTTATTTGATAAATAATCTTTTAATAAGTTTTATTTAAGGTCAACAAATCCTTCATAAATAAAATCATAGCCTCACTTTGGACTAGAAAAAAAAAAAGGCAAATTATATAATACACCGGCGGTGGAGTTTAGCAGATTAGACAAGCGGATCCTTAAGGGTGACATGTGTCCTCTAGGGACTAGATTGAAATATTTAAAACTTAATTAATTCAAAAAATGGACATGTGTCAACTCCACAACCCGCTTGTGGAGTCCAAAATTTACACCGCCGGTGTATCAAATAATTAAAAAAAAAACACTTTTTCAAGATAAAGAGCAAAAATTAACAACTCAAAAAAAAATTCAAACAACTCAAAATTAAAGATGATTTTTTTGGGTACTACTACTTACTAGTTTTGGAGCGCCTAGGTAGAGAAAGAAGGGGGGACAACAACGAAGTAATATTGTACTCGAACTCGAATCTCAAACACGTGGAAAGCCCATCTCATTTCAAATCAAAGGTGGATGAAACCGCTTGAACTACGTCCATGTACTAAGGTTCACGTCACATTTTTCTTTTACTTTCTCAGTGCTTCTTGAATAGTATTCATCATAACATTAACAAAAGAGAGTTATGTAAGATTTCATGAACATTTTATGGTACAATGATGAAAAGTTTCATTGTCCTTCAAAACCTTTCAATAATGAATTACATTCATTCCTTCTTTTTTTTTCCCTTCCCTTTGGTGGAAAAAGACAGTAGGAGCTTTAATATTTCTTAATTAATTTTTGAGTAACTTTGTATAATTTGTTGGTTCAAGGCCGGTGACCTAGCCCAAACCCCAAGGTAGGATAAATGGCATGCATGCAATCTTAAAGAAGCCCGTTACTCTATTTTAGGTATGGCCCGCTCTTAAATGGCGGTGGCCTCTGGGCTTCGGAGTTAGCAAAACTCCTTCTCACCCAGCCCCTAATATATGTTGGACAAGCTTACGATCACTTGTGTGAATTAAAGGCATAATTATTAAATCCGGACCGGGAAGTCATCCATTCGAGGTTTCGGATCACGGATCAAATGGTTTAACCGTCGGATCAATGTGGGTTAGTATATAATAGTATTAAATATTTTATAAATTATATATATTAGTTATATAACTAATTTATTAAATTTAATTTATAATATTATCACATAGTGATATAAATGGGATAATAAATATATATTAATACAATAAAAATATATTTAACTTCCATAAAGGCATAAATTTAATTTCAAATAATTATTATCAATGATCCAAAGAGACATGATAATTTAAATAAACTAGTTTTTACCTTTATGTGCGTTGCACGTGACATAACACGTTCGAACAAAATTTGTTTTGAAATACTTGAAAATAATAAGAAATAAGAAATCACAAATATTGAATTAAAATAAAGATTTAAATAATTATAATGAATATTCATTAGAAGTGAAAGTTCTAAAATACATTGAAACAAATTCATTTTAAAATGTAATTATATTTGTATTCGTAAATATTATATTTGTATTTGTCACGTGCACGTAATTTGTGTATCGACTGAGTTTTCATGCATTCTCTTATAATTTTCAGATATTGTCTCAAAATAATCTTCCCACAGTTTTCTCACATTTGCGGGTTCACAATGCATTCTCTTATAATTTTTAGGCATTGCCTCAAAATAATATTCCCACAGTTTTCTCACATTTGCGTGTTCACAATGCATTCTCTTATAATTTTCAGGCATTGCCTCAAAATAATCTTCCCACAGTTTCCTCACATTTGCTGGTTCACAATGCACTAATAAAGTTGCAAAGACACTTCTCAGTTTATTGGGCATCTGAAATGTAACGACTTCCATCATGCATTTTGATATGCTCTGATCGAGCTCCAACAATCCCCTTTTCATTGCAGTTTCCATGAATGTTGAACACGGGATTGCATCAAAAGTCAATAGGTCGTCAAAAGATTTCAGCCTTTAACATGATTAAGCAGTAGTCTTAAGTACTACCTGTGATGATTCAAAACCTTTTTTAATGTAAACATATATATAATAAATAAATAAATAAGTAAATAAAGAAATATATAATTTTCTTTTAAAATAAAACAATTATTATGACCTTTCTCTGTCCCTTGGATTTGCTGCATTTACATGACCTATCACTTCTTTCCGTTTTCTTATCTTCCACCTTTTGTTCTTTCAATCCCAAACATAATATTCAGGGAACGCTTTATATAAGAATCTTCTGACGTTTTCATCATTTAAGAAAGTTTTGAAGAATTCCGTAAGCATTGTTTGGCTTACATTGTTGCTTTCGATTACTTTGTTCAATTTAAAAGGTGAAACTGCCGAGTTATCTCTTCCTAGCTAGTTCTAATAATCAACATTATTATTAAAGTAATAGATCATCGGAATTGCATGCATGCTATATTAGTATTAGTTGTATATAGTAATGAAGATAAAATCCCATAACATTTTAATATAAACACGTTGATTTCAAATATGTGATATTATTAAGTTTCACCCATATTTTGATACACCCTCTTTTCTATTTTAAAGAAGACAGATATATTCTCTAAATTTTAAATATGTACTATAGTACACATTGCCTCTTGAGTCATACCCACCTAGCATTCTGAAGGTGGTATTGTGATATTAAATACAAAAGCTTAACAAAGAAAATATATAATTTTGTTGTAAAACTACCCACCTAGCATCTTGAAGGTGGTATTGTGATATTAAATACAAAAGCTTAACAAAGAAAATATATAATTTTGTTGTAAAACTTTTGAATCGGCAATCATTATATAAGTAATATTTTAATTTTTTTATAATATTCATTAATTAATATATTAATTAATTATATAATTAAACTTTACTTCAACATAAAAATCTTACATACAGCTTTTATAAGTTTTTACATAAAAATCTTCAATATAATTATAAGTATTTGTATAGTAGTAGGAAATCAATACTTTTAAAAGGAATTGATTTGAAAAACACTTTTAAAAGGAATTGGACTCAAATAGGAAAAAAGATTAAATGACTGGTATTTGTTCTACATTAGATATCTGTTCAAATAGCTAAGAAATCTGTGACATTGCAGTGATGTGAAGCAGAGTTTTGTAAATTGACATGCTAAGCAAATTGACACATGCTAAGCAAATTGACATGCTAAGTATATTGGAATTCTGATTCAAGCATGAACACTATGCTCACTGAATCCTACACATCATCTTTTTCTATAGGCGAGCTAGCACTGTCCTTCCTTCAACTCTTATTGGGCACAAATTGCCAGAGGTCCACAACAATATCCACCTCCTTCTTCTTGTGAAACTTATATAGTTGAGGAAAATCAAAACGGAGCTGGACAAAATAAAGGGAAGTGGGTGAGAAAAAAAAACTTTTTAGAAAAAGAAATGGGAGAAAGAGAGAAAAAAGAATATAGTAACATCAATCTGTGTGAGTGCAATAAAAGCAACAAAAAGTAGAATACATGCACAAAACCCAGATCATGTTGCAGCAAACCATCTAAAAATCTAAAAATCATCACATTAAGTGAAGCTTGTTTTACCCACCTCACATAAGACCTCAACACTGCTAGCGTTTAAGTTTTCTTCAATTGTTCTTCTTGTCTTGATTTTTTTCTTTTGTCACGAATGTCTTAATCTCCTTTCGTATCGAGTATTGATTATTCCTAACATATTGAAGTCTTTGTTCTTCAATCATCATGATATGCCTGAATGTATTTCTTCTTAGTCTGGAAAATATATATATATTTTATAAATAATAAAATCGAAAATTAGATAACAGAACAAATGAAGGGTTCTAGAGATGGATGTAAAGCATGGTTACCCATGCATCCATGAGTTACGAATAGAAAAAGATGCATAGCAATATACTGGCTTAACATTGTTTTCTTCTTTTCCCTCCATCTATCAAGTATAAAGCAGAATTTTTTGGCCAAATATAGAAAAAAAAAATGGAAGGACCAATGAGCATAATAATTCAGAATCACAACACGGCCAATGAGAAATATTAGCTTATAATTTCAGGCCTCGTCATAAAGGAGATATTATGTTGGGAGCAAATAACAAATAAAAAATAGAAGTCTGAGGTGAATTAGACGGATAGAATATAAGGCAAACTTGAACATTTGTTGCTTTCCTCCGTTAGTATCTCCTTAGCCTTGTCGCATAATGCCCTAACCTAATTCATAACAAATAACCAAAAAAAAAAGATCAGTTTCAAAAAACTGGAAAATTATTTATTATTTATATATAGCTGCAAACTTGAAGTCTATGTTTAATACATGATAAAAGACTAGTAGATATAGAATTTTGGGAAGAAAAATCTTCGGGGGGGTTATTTGATTACAAATCCAAAACTTTAATCATACTGTATATGTTCGTGGGTTAGATTTAATCAAATGCCAATTAACATGATTAATATAATATTGAATAATGAATATTATAAGAAAATTAAAATACTTTTATTTATTGGATAATGGCAGTTTAGCAATATATTTGACAAATAAGGATATAATGGGCAATTCAAAAATAAGAGTATGTACTATTTAATATAGTATAGATAAGAGCTAGCTAGTAATTTAAAAAGTAATTTAAAAAGCAGTAATGTTAATCCAAAAATTAAAAATCCTTTGTGAAACTGACATAACATTTATTTTATCCCCTTTAGAATAGTTACCTCACCCTCCACGTTTTGGTCCTCAAAAAAAAAGAAAAAAAGAAAAAAACTCTAAATTTTCAACGACAGAAATAAATTTGGCCAAAAAAAAAACGACAGATATGAAAGTCCAGTGTTTTCAAATCCGGACCGACCGATCGGATCGGTTCAATCGGGGCCCGGAGGCCTATCCGATCCGGAGAAGGGGGGTTAATCAGGGGAGATTTGGCCCGATCAAGACTCGGTCAACAACTGGTTTGACCGGTGATTGACCCGGACCGGATTGGACCGGGTTATTATGATTTTGTTGGGGAAAAATTTTGGAAAAAACATTTGTTGTCCATGGGATTCGAACTCCCAACACTTAATTCGAACTCCCAACACTTAATGAGCAAAAAAACTTGTTTTAACCACCAAACCAAAGACTTTTATGTGATATATTTGCATCATATATAATATTTATATATAGAACATTAATAATTTGATATATACTAACCTTCTTATGGCCCGACCGGTTGACCCGGATGACCCGGGACCCGGAGACCTCAACGGGCCAAGGGCCGGGCCGGGTATGAAAACATTGGTTCTATCTTCTGTATTTACTTATTCCTCTCTCCTCCTTCTCCCATGTTTTATTCTTCCTCCTCTGTATTATTTCTTGTCCTTGTTCTTTGTATTATTTCTTGTCCTTGTTCTTTGTATTATTTCTTGATTCCGTCTAATCCATACCCAAACTATCATCTTTGTGTTTTTCAGCACCTATTTCTTTATTTTTTTAATTCAGATATGATTTTAAACCACTGTTTCAAAACCGGACCGGACCGGTTTAACCGGGAACCGCCGGCATGTCCGGTCCTTAAAGGGGTGGGAACTGCGGTTAGTCAACAACCGGGCAAAAATCGGTTGGACCAGCGGTTGGACCGGGTTCTGACCGGATAAAACCGGTTTGATAGTGGAGAAAATTTGGAAATTTTTTTTAAGATGTTGAGTTTTGAACCCACAACCTTGTGGGTAACAAAAAACACACTTAAGCCATTGCACCAAATGCTTTTATGTGACATGTATATACCTTATATAATATTTAAAAGGTAAAATGCCAACAATTTCCATAAATTGCACTTATCAGACCGGACCGGCGGTTGAACCGATCAGACCGGTCAACCGCCAACCGGAACCATCGCCGGTTCTAGTGACGGCCCGGTTTTAAAAACAATGTTTTAAACTTGAAAATCACTCCAAAATGAAATTGATGGCCTTCAAATGGGAAAGGAAGAGCAAGAAACCAAACCTAGCAAGTTCAACCCGTCCGGTTTGATAAAACCCGGATGGGTCAGCGGGTTTGTGCGGGTCACATCGGGTCGTGGCGAGTTAAAGAGTCTATTGTCCAGACAGTCCAATAGCTAACCCGGACCGATTCATGCTCCATGTCAAGCGGTCCGACCGCCGATCCGGGTTTAATAATTATGATAAAAGGATTAGGCTCTAGATCTAGACCTGTTCATGAGTCGGGCCAAGCCTTAAGATTAAGGACATTAGTGTTGTCCAAGCCCGGCCCATTTATAAAACGGGTCTCAAACTTTTGTTCAAGCCCGACCCATTTATCAAATACTTAGATCAAGACCCGTCCAAAAACCCGTCTAATATTTTTTTAATAATTATTTTAAGAATTAAATTATATTAATTAATTATATAAATATAAATATAATTGTAAATATAAAATATGATATATACAACCTATAATATACTATTCTTATTCATAATAAGATTTTCTACATATATAATTCATCTTTTTTTTTATTTAAGATACGTATAAATTATATTAAAAATATATTATATATCAACAAATAAAAAATAAAAATAAGTATATTTCCTTAATCGGGTCAGGCCCTGGTCGGGCTTGGGCTTTTGCTCTTATACCCAAGCCCGACCCATTTAATAAACAGACTTGATATTTTTGTCCAAACCCATCCAATTGGCTTAAAATTCTTGCCCAAGCCCTTTAAAATATCAGGCGGGCTTACGGGCTTGGACAGGTAGCCCGGCCTTTGAACAGCTCTATCTAGATCTATTTAAAAACCATGCTTGCCCTAATTTGTGAGTCCACACTCCACACAGGTAGCTTAACTTGTGTGGATTCCTTCTAATTAACTTACATTGAGTATGGGTGGATTTTGATCCCTTTGTTTTGGTATATTTCATTGAACATCAATATATATGTTAGCTCGAGTGAAAGGATGTTCGATGTTCATTTTTTTAATCAAAGATTTTATATATTCAAGTAATATTGTGAGTAGAAAAAAATAGATCTTATGAGAATTTCTCATCATTTAAGGGTTGATAAACTTGAATTCAAGTAAATCGAGATTCAATATAATATGTAAGTACTGAATATTAGGAGCTTGATGCCAAAAAAGAATATTTAGGAGCTTGTGCCAAAAAGATAATATGTGGTATTGGGCAAAAAGAAAATCATGATGATTATCATCATATTCGGTCTCATGAGTCCAGAAAACTCTCTCATTCCTCCCACCAGTGAAGAAGAAGCTGAACTTCTCAGAAGCTCCAAAAAACTCAAAGATGTTGCCTCTTCGAGTAAGCCCCCCTCGCCCCTAAAAGGTCTGCTGTTTCTTACAAGGATTCGCTCCTAGGTGCAAATTATGGCTTACTTGATCAAAGCCATACAGTTGAGGTGGAAGACTCTGAAATGTCCCCTATTCTTGAGGATGAAACAGATGAAAGCAACTACTGTCGCGAGATCCCAGACCTTGGTAGTCTTTCTATAAGACTCTCCAAGGAGGAAAAACAAAGGATCCACCAGAAATGGACCAAAACACTTATTGTCAAAGTGTTTGGAAAAACAGTGGGTTACCACTATCTTGTGAACAAGCTTCATGATATCTGGAAGTTAAACAGCAAGTTCTATACCATCGACCTCGGCAGCGATTATTTCTTAATCAAATTCGATTCTGAATCTGATTATGATCGAGTGCTCAAAGGAGGTCCTTGGTTTATTGGTGGCAGATTTCTGGCTGTCCGAACTTGGGAACCAAATTTCAGAGCATCCGAGGCTTCCTTCACTCAAGTAGCCATCTGGCTCAGGCTCCCTGAACTCCCCATCGAATAATATGATCATGAGATACTCCTCAAAATAGGAAGGTCCATCGGTAAAGTTCTGAGAGTCGACAACAACACACTCTCTAGCGAGAGAGGTGAATATGCCAGATTGTGCATACAACTCAATATGGAGAAACCACATCCTACTTTCATTACAGTAGAAGATGCAAAGCAGCCAATTATCTATGAAAGCATTGGTTCTCTCTGCTTCCAGTGTGGCAAAATTGGACATAGGTAGACCTTTTGCCCAGAACTTCCAAACGCTACGACCGTTCCCGACAACAAAGCCAAGTCACCGATGATCAAGCCCAGCCCACCAAAGGTCGAAGATGGGTACGGCCCATGGCTATTGGTGCAGCGAAAAAAGTCTAATGCAAAAAGCCCAACGGTTAGAAAATCTCCTCCTGATGATCCTATCAGCAAAAAGCATTATGCTGCTGCCCCCTCTGTAAAAACTTTGGACCCTTATTCCAATAAGAAAGTGGCTGCCAAGTCGCTTCCAATGCTGCCAGATAAAAACAAAAATTTGAATAGTGAACCTCTGATGAAACTTGACACAATGGGTAAAAACCCCAATCCTAGTATTTGCCCAAAAACCGATACACTGTCTCCTAGTACCTCTCTCGTCACCTCAAATCAGCCAAGTCAACCTCTTTCCTCTGTTATCAGCAATTTTCCTTCTAGTAAAAAACTTTTAACTTCAGAAATTTTGCATGACCCAGCTGCCATGCAAGATTTCAAATCTTCGCCTAGAAACATTCCCAACCCTACCCTATCCAAATATCCTCTCAACTCTCACTCAATCCCTTCTGTCTCTTCCATCAACTCTCACCCTTCTACACCTTCTCCTCTGCTTCCCACTAGCCCCATCAATGACGGGACAAGGAAATTACCGTCGTCTGTCAAGGATGAACAACCGAGATCGCAACCAGAACCTAAGGCCACTTCGCTACCAACCGGACCGACAACACAGGGGCTATTACCAACACCCTATAAGGTCGTCCCAAACCATCTCAAATAGGTCAGTTTCCTCCCCACTGATTCCAAGGAGGTTGAGCCTGGCGCTGCTTCAAGCTCTGACCAGTGCCTCCTCCACTCGAGACTCAAACCCTCTCCCTCTCCCCTACTCAAAACCCACTAAGGGACCCGGAACCGAGTCATCTCACTCCTCTTCTGATAATTCCTCCACCTTTGCAGCCCTCGCTTCTACCCAACTCCTCTCTATTAAAAGCCTTGAAGACAGCCAAGTACTCTCCTCCCATCAATCCTTTCCTAACCGAGGCATGGATACTCTCAACAGTTTCATCTATCCAACAGACCGGTGGAACTCCACCTCTCAAGCACCCAAACATCGATCCTGAAAATATCAATATGTTTAACAATCCATCATCTCAGGCTAGTCACCCGAGCCCTGCTCACCCAAGAAGTGGAAATCTTGAACAAGATCACTCTTTACCCGTGGTTCATAACACCACAAGACAAGACCAAGGACTCGGGATGGATACGGTCCGAACAAGTCTCATCCCTCAATCCTAAATCCTCATCCATGTCGATTGTCATTTGGAACTGTCGAGGTGCTTGCCACCCAGATTTTCTCTGCACCACCAAAGATCTCATAAATATCCACAAACCACTGGTGTTCATCATCACAGAAACCCGAATTCGTGGCTGAGAAGCTTTGTCTACCATTGACAAACTCCCTTTTGACAAGTGGGTAGATACCGATGTGTGTGGCCTCCGTGGCGGCATTTGGTTGCTGTGGGACTCAAAAGCAGTCATCCTCAACACTCTCTGCACTTCGAAACAAGAAATTCATGCATCAATCAAGGTACTGTCTAGTAATAAATTTTGTCTTCTTTTTGTTATTTATGCAAGCCCTAGGCTTAGAGAAAGAAAACTTCTTTGGCAAAATTTATGTACTGTTTCTGATCATCACCAACTCCCTTGGATAATCACTGGAGACTTTAATGAAGTCCTTAACTCCTCTGACAACAGAGGAGGCCTTTCGGACTCTCAACACCGCCTTACTTTATTCCAAAACTGCCTCAATCATTGTCACCTCTCGGATCTAGGTTTTTCGGGCCCCCGCTTCACCTGGTCCAATCTTAGAGAACATACCTTCCTCATCCAAGAACGCATCGACCTTGCCCTTGCCAACCCTTCCTGGAGACTCCTCTTCCCTAATGTTTCGGTTCAACATCTCCCTCGGACCAGATCTCATCATTGCCCTATTAAAATCAATCTTGACGATGTGAGCCCTCACTTCTCTAACAGACCGTTTCGCTTCCGAAATTTGTGGTATAACCACAATGACTTTCCCTCCATCCTCAATAGTTTTTGGAGCCACGACAACATGGACCTTGCTGCTACAATCAAGGATTTCACATCCTTTCTCCAAGACTGGAATAAAAACACCTTTGGGAATATCTTTGCCCGCAAAAAAAGAGTACTGGCTAGATTAGCGGGTACCCAACGTGCTATTGATAATAACCCTTGTCAATTTCTCCTCAATCTCCAAAAAGCCTTGTCTGCCGAATACCAACTTCTGCTCAAGGATGAAGAGGATTTATGGTCCCTTAAATCTAAACTTAACTGGCTACTAGAGGGAGAGCGTAATACTCGCTTCTTCCATGTTTCTACCATTATCCGACGCCGCTTCAATAAAATCATGGGACTTTCGGACAGCAACGACAATTGGGTTAGTAATGCTACTGATCTTCATAACCTGATCTTGTCTTATTTCCAAAACCTCTTCACCACTTCTAGCACTCTGGATCCCTTGACCTTTGATTCTTTTCCCATGAAATGGGCTCGGCTTTTGTCTGATGACTGGCCCTCACTTAATGCCCCCTTGTCGGACATAGAAATCCATAAGACTCTTTGGACCTTTAAGCCCAACAAAGCACCAGGGTCTGATGGGCTACATCCGGGGTTTTACCAAAGAAATTGGGCTTTGGTCCGTGACAAAGTCTGCTCTGAAATTCACCATATTTTTTCTTTTGGTACCATGCCGTCTCATTTTAATGGCACCCTCATCTCCCTCATCCCTAAATGCCAGGGACCTACCTCAATCTCCCAGTTTCGCCCTATAAGCCTTTGTAATACCATTTACAAGCTTGTTACAAAAATTCTTGTCGTTCATCTTCGCCCCCTTCTTAGCAAACTCATCTCCCCTTCACAATCCAATTTCATCCCAGGCAGACAAGGTCTCGATAACGTTGTCATTGTTCAAGAGATCATCCATACTATGCAAAAAACCACTGGCAAGCGTGGATGGATGGCAATAAAAATCGATCTCGAGAAAGCTTTCGATAAGCTTGAATGGGGGTTCATAAGAAAAATTCTTCGCTCTTTCAATTTTCCCAAAAACTGGTAACAACTCATTCTAAGTTGCATCTCCTCCACTTCCACCTCTGTTCTTGTTAACGGTGGGCAATTAGAAAAGTTCAATCCTTCAAGAGGCATTCGACAAGGAGACCCACTCTCTCCTTAAATTTCCATCCTCTGCATGGAATATTTATCCCTTGCCATTAACAAAGCTTGTGAGGAAAAAAATTGGTTCCCCATTGCTTCTTCCAAATCCGGACCCAAGATCTCTCATGTCATGTTCGCAGGCAATATCATCCTCTTCGCTAGAGCAGACAAGAAATCTTGCCTCACCATCAAGAAAATTTTAGATGATTTTTGCCTCCAATCGGGCCAGTCCATTAACTTTTCAAAATAAAAAATTTTCTTTTCCCCTAACACTCCACCTTCTTCGAAAGCTTGGTTGTCCAACTCTCTCGGTATTGGCGAAACCAACAATCTTGGGAAATATTTAAGATTCCCCATTCATCATGGCCGTGTGTTAAAGGAAGACTACTTCTTTATCCTCGATAAAGTCAGAGCTAAATTGTCCGGATGGAAAGCCAGCCTCCTTTCACCTATGGGTCGTGCTACTCCCATCAAATCCACCATGGCAGCCATCCCAACCTATTACATGCAAGCCAGAATCCTCCCTCAATCCATCTGTAGCAGCCTTGATCGAATCAACCGTAATTTCCTTTGAGGAGGCACAGAATCTTCCCGTAAAATGCACCGCATAAATTGGGAAACTGTGACTAAACCAACTGACCAAGGCGGGCTCAGTATCAAACAAGCGAAAGCTCATAATCTTGCATACCTTGCTAAACTCAATTGGAGATTTATTCATGATCAAAATACCTTGTGGGCAAGCATCTTGAGGAAAAAATATCTCACTCAAAGCCAAAGCCTCAATACTAAAGCCTCCATCACTTGAAAATCAATGAAAGCGTCCAAAAGCATCCTCGAGAAAGGTATTAGATGGATTGTGAAAGATGGTGCAAATACCAGTTTTTGGCACGATAACTGGACAGGTAAAGGCCCCCTTAGAGCTTTCATCGAGGGTCCTCTCCTCCCTAACGAACTCAAACTTTCTGTTAGAGACTTTTGTGAAGACCCACAGATTAGCCTTCACCTCCCTGATGATATCCAACAACTAATCTTTGGCACTCCCCTCCCCTCCAACCGTGCGGGCATTGACATTCTTTGTTGGAATTTCTCCTCCAATGGAACTTTCACCCTGTCTTCAGCCTACAACTTAGCCCTTAGTGTTCCTTTACACTCTTCTTCTGGCAACCATTGGAGCCAAATATGGAAAACTAAATGTTTACCCAAACTTCAGTTCTTCCTCTAGGAGTGCTTCAATCAAATCTTGCCTACTCGCTCCTTTCTCTCTTCTAGGAAAATACCCTTATGTCCCACATGTCCAGCCTGTAATTCAACCATTGAAACTCTCGATCATCTCCTCAGAAAATGCCCCAAGGCTCTTGAGTTCTGGCGTGTTATCCGCCCCCTGCTTCCCTTCTCAAGTTGTTTAACGTCCCTCTGGATATATGGATTTTAGGCAACTTGTCTTCTAAACTCCCCTACCATAAACATAATCTGCAATGGTCCTTAGTTTTTATCCACGCCATTTGGGAACTGTGGTTAGCCCGCAACGCCACCATTTTTAGGAGCCCTATCCCGCCTCATGTTTCTTCTCATTCAGCCATCTTCAAAGCGGTCGAGTTTTCAGCCTTGGCAATCTCTCGTCCTCCTTCCCAGCTCCCCACTTTCACTCCAGTCAAGTGGTTCCCTCCTAAACCTGGTTGGTTCAAATTGAACACCGACGGGTCCGCCTTGGGCAACCCCGGAAGAGGCGGAGCTGGTTCCATCATCCGTGATCACGACGGCAATTGGGTCATTGGTTCATATCATAGTCTGGGTTCCGTCACCAACACGGTTGCTGAATTATGGTCCCTTAGAGACGGCCTAACCCTTGCCAACAAGAAACAAATCTCTCATCTGAAGTAGAATTGGATGCCACTGCTGTTATTAGCTTGGTTCACTCACAATCAAAAACCACTAACATCTTTCTTGATAACCTGGTTACTGATTGCAGAAATCTTCTACGGAGCCTCGTTGATTTCGAGCTGAAGCATGTCTTCCGGGAAGGCAATAGATGCGCTGATGCACTTGCTCGAAAAGGAAGCAGTATCACTCCCACTTGGGGAGCCTTTTGTAATAGTTTATCTAGCTCTAATGAGACTACTTCTAGTGCGTTTTTTATTTCCTTAAACTCACTCCCCCTGACTTTCTTCAGCCCCTGTTTATGGCTGATTTAGGGGGAGAAATTATGTACCGTACTGTTAACTAATTTATGCAAGTTCCTTTTTCAACAAAAAAAATCATGATGATATGGCACAAAAGTTAATCTAATCCTAAAAATGAGTATAAGCTTCCGGATGCTTTTTGTTGGCCAAATATTGTGCCATAGGATCACCAAACCTCAGCTTTTGCTTCAACATATTGTCGAGGTTTGGATCATCCCTGGTTCGAGCAAATGGTTTGTCTAATTCTTGCAGTTTAGCTTCAGCTTCCCGCTTTTGGGCTAAGCCTTTGCCCCAATATTCCAACACGTTGTCCTTGGGCTTATTTTGTTTATACTTGAAGTAGTCTTCCTTTGACATGCGTTCCCCTGTTGCTTTATCACGGAATACAAGTTCAGCTCCTCGCCCACTTATACATGGATCCATCTCCTTAAACAATAAACCTTAACCATTCATCCTTCTTAGTTTTCCAAATTTCTTTCCTAATTTCAAGCCCAGATATTAATCCAAATTTTGGTTGAGATCGTCTAGGTGGGGACATATCTGCCTCCAGTGATGTTGTACGGTGACGGTGACGTCTCCGTCTCGACCTTTGCCGTGGAGGAGACAGGTTAGTATGTTTTCTCAATGGTTTTTCCTGATCAGGTTTTTGCCATACTGGATCTTCATCAACAACTACAACTCCTAAGGACTCCGGTTTAGTTTTAATCTTCTTCTCTTCCTCTTCACCATCGTTTGACTTGTATCGTTTTAGATATTCCTTCATTGAAATTGAAGTTGCCAATGCCATTGTCTTCCCTCAACTAATCCCTATTCCCTAGCCGCCTGAACGACGATCACTGCCTTCTTTAATGGCTTCCTTCACCGTATCTGTTGACGCGAGCTTTCTTGGGAGAATTTCACGGTAACAGCAAAGCTGTTAGGGATTTTGGATTTGAAAGCTATTGGTTTTCTCTGCTCTAACTCTTTGATTCCACCGCGGCAATCGAATTTTCTCGGGAACCAAACGGAAAAGGGAAAACTGAACGACAAGAGACAAGGCTGTGTGTATATAGGGAAAAGTTATAG
>AWUE01021374.1:0-13988 GCA_001974825.2 Corchorus olitorius
ACTATACAGATAAGATTAGATACTGCACAGAGTGGAACGGATGTTTGAAGTGAAAACAGCCAGTGAGATTAACATGTAAAATGACCATTAACGGTATTATAAATTATTGTTACATAATGTAATGAAAATTGAAATATTATAAATATTAAGTTATATAAGTATATTATATTTATAAATGATTGTTAAAATTTAAATGTTAATAATTTTTTAAAAAAAAAGACAAAGGAAAAAAATATATAAAAAGAAAGTTGTTGAGTAATCAGGCCAAAAGGGAAAAAAGCGAAACATTAATCTACTTTTTAATTTACTAGTTTTCACGTCCACGTGCGTTGCACGTGATCCATTGTGTTTAAATTAAAAAAAAATAATAATTGAAATTAATTATAAGTAAAGCGGTGAAAACTTGATCCAAACTCGATAACCCATCCAATTGACCGACCCCGATTTGACCAGAAAAAGTAAACGATCCGAACCCATCCTCCAAACACGAAAAACTCGTAACCCGAATGACCCAAGAATATTATAAACTAAAATTATGTTTTATTCAATAAAATACACATTTTTATTATTTTAATCATTCTAAATTATCATTTATTCAATGAAATTTATATTATTGTTATAATTTTATTAAATTTACTAAACTTCATTATATGAACAGTAATTATATGTGAATATAAGTACTAAATCAATTATATGAATAATTTATGATAAATTTATAATTAGTAATTTGTTTTTTTTACATAATGAATAAATAATAATAATTAATTAGTAATTTCTTGACAATTTTTTCTCTTAGGTTTTAGTACCGTACTAATAATCTTACCGCTAAGGGTTGTAATTATATTTGCATTTTTATGGATACTTATATTATCAATTAATTTATAATTTTAATTGATGCAATGAAAGAACATAATTTTGGATATTATGTAACCAATATTTGTTTGAACACATAGTTCATAATTAATTATGTATTTAATATTCAAAATTAATATATAAAGGAACACATGTCAACTCTTTAACCCCGTATGTGCAGTTTGCTAAAATTCATCGGTAGTTGATTGTAAAATAAATCGAATAATAATAATATTAAATAAATTTAAGAATGAAACATTAAAAAATTCAAGACTGACCCAATTGATTTGAGTCCTAGACCCGAAAAACCCAAAATCCGAATGACCCAAAACCCGAGTGACCTGAAGCCAAAACCCGAACCCGCCTGACCTTAATTAGACCAAGCAGACACGAGACCCAAATGACTTAAACCCACATGAGTCGAAATTCGAATGACCCGGGAAAGTTACCTGACTCATTTGAGTTAAACCCCGATAACCCGAACCCGAAACCCGTCCAACCCGCTTAAATTGACTCCTCTAACCTTATAAGCCAAAGGAAATAATTGCATGTTACTCTAATTTTTATTTTTAAAAACTTTAAATTCTTATCATACACTCCAATACATTAAACTACCAATAGACACTCTAAAAATAGAAAAAGGTCAATCACAATAATTAAATTTTCAATAAATTTTTAACTTAATTAGTCTTAAAAAATATGAATAATTAATGATTAGGCAACTTATTTTAACTTTTAAACTTGATAATAATATTTTTATTAATTTATATTATAAAATTGAAATGGGTCCATAACTATCAAAAAGTCTCCAATTTTTTAAAATTAAAATGGTAAAAATAAAATATTTATAAAAATATTGAATTTAATTAAATAAAAATAGAGTTTTTAGTAGAATAACTATAAAAGTTTATTTCTAATAAAAAACTGTAAAATTTAGACGATGTCATTTAAGAAATATATTTTAAAAATTCTAATATATCTAAACTTTTTACTTAAATTAATAATATGGTAAAATAAAATAGGTATAAGGATATTAGATTTAATTAAATAAAAATAGAGTTTTTAGTTGCGTAAAATTATAAATATAAAATAGTAAAATGATAAAAATAAAATAGTTATAAGGATATTAGATTTGATTAAATAAAAATAGAGTTTTTAGTAGACTAAACCTATAAAAATTTAAACAATGACATTTAAGAAATATATTCGAAAAAAGGGTATAATGGACGATTCAAAAGTTTCACAAGTGAATGTTTTTTTTTTTAGTTTAGTGAATGTACTTTTTAATATAGTATAGATTATATTATATATTATTATTAGTCATTACACAAGAGGAAAAGAAACAAAAACCTCCTCTCATTTTATTATACAATATATATATGTATATATGACAAACCGACAAAATAAAAGAAAAAAGGAAAAAAAAAAATGGCAAAACAATGAATTGGTGTCTGCTGAAGCATTTTGCCCCAGTGGAAACGTTCCGATTCACTAGGGTTTTCTGGTGCCACATAAGCAAATTGCTCGGATCGACATTTACACTTAAGCCATCAGTTAGCACTATATAGTCCAGTGATCAGTCTAAACAGCCTCAAACGGCCAAATAAACACAGCCTAAGTCAAAGTTGAAGTTGGTAACTTGGTATCCTCCTCCAAATTGGAAAACTCCAAATTGGAAAAAGGTAGTCACCCATTACCGACATCAAGAATGTTTAACTAAAAAACATTTATATTTTCAGTAGCTTTGTATTTGTTGGTTCAAGGCCGGTGACCTAGCCCAAGCCCCAAGGTAGGATAAATGGCATGCAATCTTAATGAAGCCCGTTACTCTGTTTTAGGTGTGGTCCGCTCTTAAATGGTTTGTGGCCTTTGGGCTTCAGCGGAAGCAAAACTCCTCCTCAGTCACCCAGCCCCTAATATAATTTTGGACAAGCTTACAAGTTGCAATGACTTGAATAAAAAAAGAATTAGGCTATATTGCCTAAAAACAGAGGATTAGGCTCTCCTCTAAGTACCTAAAAATCATGCCTGCCCTAATTTGTGTGTCCACACTCCACACAGTAGCTTAACTTGTGTAGTTTCCTTCCATTAACTTACATTGAGTATGGGTAGATTTTGATCCCTTTGTTTTGGTATATTTCATTGAACATCAATATATTATATATGTTAGCTCGAGTGAATGGATATTTGATATTCATATTTTTTAATCAAAGATTTTATATTCAAGTATTGCGAGTAAAAAAAAAAGAACATTATGAGAATTTCTTATCATTTAGTGTAAGGTTTGCTGCAAGCATGATTATGGGTTTGAATCTGAGTAAACGTAAGGTTTTTCTTATATAGACTTTTATTTATTTCCATCCTGTGTTATGATCCACTTTTGGCACGTCCCACTACTGCCCACAAGTGTACCCCTCGCTATGGAGTTATCAGGGTTTAAGAGGGAGCGAGGGACTTAGAGTCCCTGGAATCCATTGCGCCCACCAAAAGATCCCATTTTTGGTTGCGAAAAAAAAAAATTGATAAACTTGAATTCAGGTCAATCGAGATTCAATATAGTTGTGTGCCAAAAAAATAATATGTGGTATGGCCAAAAAGAAAATCATGATGTTATGACACAAAACCTAATTAAGAACATGCCCCAACCTAATTCTAGCTTGGGCACAAAAATAGCTTACAACATATATAGCTACGTTATTCATCTTTCGCTCACAAAGTTATTGAGGGAAGTACTAATTAAAGAATACTAAAATTGATTAATGAAAAACTCAAGTCAAAGTTAAGTTGGCATATATATTTCATCCTTCTCCAATTTGGAAAAAGCTAGTCACCCATTATTACTGACATAAAAAGAATTACTGATATAAAGAATGTTTAACTAAAGGCATCCATAAATACAAAATATATAGGAGTTAATATAAAGTGTAATTTTAACCAATTACTATATGAACTTGCTAGTAATTTCTTCTTAAAAGAATGTAATAGTACTAAATAAAGAAAAAAAATGTATAGTACAACTTTAAAAATTTAAATATATATGAATGAGGAAATAGATATTTCCAAGGAATAGACATTCATTCATCAAACAATGTGTGCCATCAAAATTAATTCAAAAATGAAATTAGTACCCCTAAAAGTAAAATGCAAGCAAAAGAAGATGATTAGAATGAAGGGGACAAGAAATTAAGTACTACTATACTATATTAGTGTAGATTTCCCTTTTTAAATTTGTAATTTTAATTTTAATTAAATAATGCAAAGTCTTAAGTTGCATGTGATATATGCATCTCTCCCCCATCCCATCATAACCATCCCAACTAGTGGCAGGCTGGAGAGCTTGGACAAGGACAACAGCCATGTAACCACTATTCTACTATTAACCTTAGCTTGTAGATAACGAACCATACCTCCAAGAAATAACCTTATTAGATTCTTTCTCAATTTCATGAAAGAGGACAAAAATGACATTAATTTCATTTGTTCTTTTTAAAGGCTAAAAATACTCTTGCTTAGTTTGAGGTTCAAATTTAATCTTGTTGATGGCCTTTGTTAATGGGTGATGATATGTGTAAACTCTCTTATTATATATGTATCGTAATCTCTCCTTACTTAAGGGTTCCTTAATTTCATAACAATATGCTTCTCGGCCCGTGAGATTATAAATAGGTTAAAGCCATTGTTACAATTCCTTTTATCAATGAAAAGAAACACATATTGCTTTGATAAATTTGTTTGTACCCACACCATAGATAGTTTGCAATTAAAAGGGTAACGTATGCGGAAAAAATTTAAAAAGCGATTTATTATCCTCGTAATAACGTGCTCTCAAAATGGACTTAAATCTATTTTTATTTATAAAAAAGATGATAAATAAAATCCCTAACTCGAACGTGGGCTTTAACAAGTACCAATAATTAAAAACTTAGAGATTCATTTTAAGAAGATTGGAGATTTGAATTATGTCATTAATTAGTTGCTTTAGATTAGATTAATTATCTCCCTTTACGTAACTCATAGATTCGATAAGGTGTTTTTATGTTCAAGAAAGGGGATTTGAGGGTATGCATGTTTTGGGTAAGTGATGGGGAAATAACTTAAGTAAAAGGGAGATAGCTAGATGGAGTAATTGAGCCAGCTAGGTTTGTGGAAAAACCAAAGTACCTTTCGTGGGTGTCACGAAGCCGAAGATGTTCAACTGCTAATCATGTTGGATAGATAATTATATGTAATGTATAATTCGAAAATAGTATAGTTGTATATAACTAAAACTTTGAAGTTTTCCATTCACCATTCATCATGCAAACAACCTACCCAAATATCACTTTTTCGTTAACAATAATTTATTTTGAAAGTTTTGAACTAGATTGTCCTTCTTCTTCTATTTTTTTTTTCCATCTCATTTTAGTTTACAACTATAATACTATTTGAATTATGGGTCATGAAAATAAAATTTTCTCCATGCTTAGTTAATTTCAAACTTGAAACTTATTTAATTAAGGGTGACAAGTACCAAACTATTCAAATCAACCAAAATATTGTTGAATGTTGACTTTGAACTCACATTCTGATATGTATTATATTATATATGAGAAAATTTTGAATCAAGAGAGGATTTTTTTTTAAATGAAATTACCGATCGTTGGTTTCCATTTTGTTTAATTTCTCAAAAAAAAAAAACAAAAGAATATTATTTCTTATTGTCTATGTTAACCAGATTTACACATGAATTCTTTAAGAGCAATTTACACATCAATTTATACAATTTTTATTATTGCATTTTATATTACTAGACCTCACTTTCACGTGGCGTTGCACGTGACCTAATCTGTTTTAAATTAAATTAAGATTAAAATCTTAAGCATATTACTATTTTTTTTTTATAAAAATATACTACTAATTTTGTCCTAAATAAGCCTATTATTAGAGCTGGCAAAATTTCACTCGAGTGCGGGTATTCTACTCGACCGCCTGAAAGCAAACCTGATCCAACTCGATTCGACTAAAAAATCTACTCAATCCGAAACCGAAATGACCTGACCCCAAATCCCTAATGACCCGAATCCGATCAACCCGTGAGATTAATTTGAAATTACCCGAATCAGGATTAATTATATTTATTAAATGACCCGAATTCGAAAAGACCCGAACCTGAAAATCGGAGGCTAACTCGAAATTATCGGAACCATATGACCCGAAACCGAAAAAGACACGAACCAAAATTGACCCAAACCCAAATGACCCGACATTTGAGCGACTCGAACCCATCCAACCTGAAACCGAAAATTAACTGAACCCTTATGATCCAAATTTTCCTTAACCCAAAACTGACTTAACCCAAATCCAACCCGACCAACCCATTTGTATATACATTGGGTTTTACTATCAAAGTAACAAAAGAAATTATCCCACACAAAAACAAAAATATTAACAAAGTAAAACAAAAAATTTAAACCATAATAAGAGTTACATTTATTGAGCAAAAAATTAATTATAAATTAAATAAAATAATTGCACATCAGGGAAAGAATAAATTTTAATCATAATACATTAAACTATCAAATAGAAAGATGTCAATTACAATAACTTTTTAAATTAAAAAATGGTTAAAATAAAATAATTATAAAATATTGAATTTAATTAAATGAAAATAGAGTTTTTAATAGAATAAAACTGTATATTAAAAAAGTTTTAATATATGCATTTTTTTGCTACTTTATCCAATTTTTTTTGGCCAAATATCCAAATTTTTATTGAAAAATAGTAAAATGGTAAACATAAAGTAATTATAAAGATATTAGATTTAATTGAATAAAAATAGAGTTTTTAGTAGCATAAAACTACAACAGTTAAGTAATGGCATTTAAGAAATATGTTTGAAAAATAAGGGTATAATAGGTGATTCAAAAGTTTTACAAAACTCGTACTTATATATATATATATAGTATAGATTATTATAATAATATACTAATTAATAATAATGATATTAAATGAATACTATTATACGTTAAGTCATTAATATTGCCATTGAACATTTGATCTGGTGGTAAGGTGTGAACTCCTAATTCCTGTGAGTAGGGTTCGATTCCTAATAATTTCAAGAAAAAAAAATCTATACGGTTAAAATTTCTTTTACTAGATAATGATATTGTTACTTTACTAACTCAAAATAATAAATTAATTAGGCCATCGGGCATTTAGCTTGGTGGTAGAGTATTAGACTCTTAGTTCCAGTGTACCTGAACCGTGAGGTCTTGGTTTCAAGTCTTACCAAATGTGATTGTTTGGGTATTTGGTATGTAGGTAGTTTATTTATAGTATAGTTTATAGTTTCTAGTTTCAAGAGCAGGTGTTATGGAAAAGAATGTGCTAATCTTAGTTAGAGAATGTGCTAATACATTGGCTTTTCTATTTATAAATTGATGCCAAATCTCTAATTTCATCTATCAAGCGTTTGTAATCTTTAATTATTGATTAATGAAAGTAATTATTTTTTTGGTACATATGAAAGTGATTATTTGATAAAGAAAAAACTACTATCACCTTTCCCTAAAAAATTAAATTAATTAGAACTTTCAATTATGAGTTTCTTTGAAGTTTATTTATGAACTTATAAATGGGCTCACCTCGAACTTTATTCATTAATTTACTTTAGGATGTTAGTTTAGAATTTAAGTTTCAATTTCAGTAGTAATTTCTTTAAACAACTTTTTTTTTAAAGAAATTTCTTTGAACAAGACAATTTTCTGTAAACAGCTTATATATACAATTGATTTGAACTAGAAAATTCTTTTTTTTTTTAAAAGAATGAATAAACTTATATTATTCGCTGGCTTAAAAGATTAATAACTTTATTCTTAAAAAAAACTTTAATTTACCTTCTATCTTCCAAAAAAGAACTTTATTCTTAAATTATGGTTACTTAGTTACTAATTATATTATACAAGCAGTGCGGTCTGCGCTTGCGCTGCAGTCATCTTCGTATTAGGGCTATATTTTTTGTAATTGTTTAAGTCGGTTAGTAAGAAGATATTGCATTGGATGTAAGTTAATCAGTTAAGAGAAACTCATACATCGAAACAAATAATTCGCATATATAAAGCAAATAATTCTACTCCATCTCTAGGTAATTCATCAAAATAAAGGTAATATTCTTCTCCTCAATCTCTAGATAATTCATCAAAATAAAGCTAATATTAATTGTTGCTTGAAATATATGTTGATTATCTAAAAAAATATAGTACGCTGCAGTCATTTTTTAATTTTAATTGCAATTGTTAAATTAATGAACTCGGGTAGGTGGAAAAATTTGGCTTTTGCATAAGGAAGACCTAATTTTTTGTAGTCAAGAACCATGTATAGTTATTGTAGGAAAATTGAATAAGTTGAGAGCATTTGCAGGAATATATGTAATTTACACAATGCATCACAAAATGATTGTGCTTAACATAGGCTAACTGTGCTTTTGGAAATGTGGAAATATACTAAATATAAGCAACTAATAGAAACCTCAATAAAAATGAAGTCGAATGATAAATAAAAGAAAACTTTTTGTAAAATAAAAGAGGAATAAGGACCTGTTAAATTTAAGTTCAAATAATATAAATCAACAAATAAATCCAGATTTACCTCAAAATATTGCGGTGAGAAGTGAAAGCTCCCCACTTTAGGTTATGCCATCCTAAGGCGCTACTAAATTGAAAGGAAGGATCTTATCAACGTCCACCTGGAAATTTTAGGAAACAAAACGGAGTCCATGTGAAACTGTTGCGCCAAAAATCTCTTGCTAGAGTTTTCGCGGAGAATTCTTTATGACAGCGTAAGGGCGTGCCAGTCAATTTGCTGAAATTGACAAAGAGGTTGTAAAAACAAGATCTGGTGCGCGGAGCAGCAGATTAAAAGATCAGAACGATTGTGGGGACTGGATCAAAGCCACACCGGAGCATCTAAATCATTGGATCCACACAAACTGCTTCTCAAACTGGGCCTTCCTCTTTTTTGGATCAGATCTGGGAGATCTGCTTTGATTGTAATTGAAATTGAAAAGAAAATAACAAACTGATCTGTTATTTCTGAATGAAGAACACGTGTACAGTGTTTGTATGTCCGGAGACAAGATTGAAACAAGAGAAAAACACTAAAAGAGTGTTTGTTTGTCCGGAGACAAGATCTAAACAAGGAAAATATGAAGAACGAGTGAAGAACTCGTGATGAACAGGGTGAAAATGGCGCAGAGCCAGAGAGAAAATGAGCACGGAGCTTGGTTTTTTGCGCGGAGCAAGTTTGTAGCTACAGGAGCTGGTTTTTGATTTCTCGGGAGAAATGTCTGAGATGCGGAATCTGCCTGAAACCTGAGAATGGCCTCCCTTTATATAGGGGACGGTTTGGGCTTGAGCATTTAATGCCATTGCCTTGCTGAGAAAGGCAAAATCCTTCTCCTATGCAGATGACAGCTTTCAGGAAAGTGCAGTGAAGCTTCCTTCTTCTTCTGATTGCATCCAACTGCTTGGGAGAGGATTGGATATGCATAAGGGCGCCACTTTGCTAGGATAGGGGACGAAAATATGCCTCCTGGGTAGTTGATGACAATTCTTCCTTCTGCCTATCACAGTGCAGCAGGCTTTTGTTGCTTCTTTTGTGCTGAATTTAGCTAATTTGGCTAAGTAGTGGCCAATTGACATCATGATTTGAACTCTAATCATCAAAGCCACGAAATTACCCATACTTGGCCATATTTAACTCTTTAAATCATGAAAATAAGAATTAATTAAGAAAATGGCTTAAACCGGGGTGAGAAAGCCATATGTCCTTAATTGAAAAGAATGCAAAAGTTGCAAACGATCTCAGATTTAACCAAAATTTCACCAGTAAGCTTAGAATATCTCCATAAGATCATGGAAAAGATCCCAAGTTAATTCGAGCTCTTCATCATGGTGAATTTGGTTTCACTCCCGAAAATGTCCTTAATTGAAAACCGGGCATAAGTTTTTACTCCGATGTCAGAATGAAGTGAAATTTTACCATGATGATCTACATAGCTCAAGGATCATCATGGTATGCTCCTTGGAAGAAATCGTAGCCTCTATCCTCTCCAATTGGTCAATTTCACTATTTTGTCCTTAATTGAACAAAATACAAGTTGCAATTTTCACCTCCCAAGGTGGGAAGGAGGCTAAGCGTTTTCTCCATTGTGGTAGGTCGATTATATGGAGGAGGGGTGAGGTTGAAAATCTCATGCCTCTCTCACGTACACAGATATTTCTCTTGCTGACAAACTTTAGCTCTCTGCCTCCTTCCTGCAAGAAGAGAAAAATGTCTCTCTGCAGGGCAGAGGGCGGCCTCTCCTCTGACTGGGAGACGACTTGGCCCTTCCTATGTATGTCCATGAGGTATTTTTCATCTCATGGTCAGATGGTAAGCAATTTTCCTTATTTACTTATTTGCCTCCTTATCAGGCAGCAATATTAAAGGAAACTGCTTCTGATTTGATTCTGTGTGCCACTCAACTGGGTAGCAGCGGCATGCACTAGAAATTTAATAATAATTATTCAAAAATAATTATTATTTAATTAGTAATTAATTAATTTCAGCCCTTGCAATTAATTTACAAGACTTTCCTAATTCAATTTGAATCAGGGTGGTGCAGAAACCTAGTTTCTTTAGGAATTTTGATTAAATCCTAACCACACATCTTGATTATTATTATGATAAGACCAATTTACCCTCAATTGTAAATTGAGGTATAAACAGAAACCAATTCAGAGAAATGTTAGGGAAGAAAAAACCCACCCAAATAGAAATGAAGAGGAAAGGAAAACAGAACTGGAATGTCAATAGTTTACCCATGAATCAACCATTATTGCGGATACATTTATAGCACCAATCCTTTGGAATTCCGGCAGGGGAGTTGAACCGGTAAATCCTAATATCCACACACAATAAAATATGTAATTAAAACACACTTAATCATAAATATAAAAATAGTAAATTACAAAAAAGGGTAGCTGGAAAATTAAGGGAGGAAATTCATCAAAGGCTTTTTTAGTCACCCGAAAAGTGAGAAAAGACAAAAAAAAAAACAAAAGGAGGCATCACATTAATCCTCAATTTGGCCTTTAAGTAATTTCCATAGTCACTAAAAATAATATCTAACAAGTAGGGCGGCCTGCGCTTGCGCTGCAGACATTTTCTTATCAGGACTATATTTTTTGTAGTTGTTTAAGTCGGTTAGTAAGAAGATATTGCATTAGCTGTAAGTTAATCAGTTAGGAGAATACATCGAAACAAATAATTCGCATATATAAAGCAAAACACATGACCTCTCTTTCATTCTAAAAGTGCATTACCTAAATTCTACCCCACCTCTAGGTAATTCATCAAAATAAAACTAATATTCTACTCCTCCATCTCTAGATAATTCATCAAAATAAAACTAATATTAATTGTTTGCTTAAAATGTATGTTGATTATTTAAAAAAGCATAGTACACTACGGTTATTTTTTAATCTTGATTGCAATTGTTAAATTACTGAACTCGGGTAGGTGGAAGAATTTGGCTTCTGCATGAGGAAGACCTAATTTTTTGTAGTCAAGGAGCATGTATAGTTGTCGTAGGAAAATTGAATTAGTTGAGAGCATTTGCAGGAGCATATGTAATCTACACAATGCATCACAAAATGATTGTACTTAGCATTGACTAACTGTGCTTTTGGAAATGTAGAAAAATAAAAAAAAAAATTGTGAAATAAAAGAGGAATAAGGAAATGGTTAATTTAAATTTAAGTATCAAATAATATAATCAACAAATAAATCCAGATTTACCTCAAAATGTTGCGGTGAGAAGTGAAAGTTCCTCACTTTAGGTTATGCCACCCTAAGGCGCTGCTAAATTAAATGGAATGATCTTATCAACGTCCATTTGGAAATTTTAGGAAACATAACGAAGTCCATGTGAAACCATTAAGAGAAATGTTAGGGAAGAAGAAACCCACCCAAATAGAAATGAAGAAAGGAAAACAGAACTGAAATGTCAATAGTTTAACCATGAATCAACCATTATTGCAGATGCATTTATAGCACCAATCTTTTGGAATTCCGACAGAAGAGTTGAACCGGTAAATCTTAATATCCACACACAATTAATATGTAATTAAAACACACTTAATCATAAATATAAGGCTAATTGCTCAAATAAGGGCCTAACATTTGCCAAAATGCTCAAATAAGGGCCCGATCTTTTAATTTGGCCAAATAAGGGCCTAACGTTATCGAAAATGCTCAAATAAGGGTCCGATCTTTTAATTTTGGCCAAATAAGGGCCTAACGTTATAAAAAAATGCTCAAATAGGGCCTGGCGTCAGTTTGGATGATAGGTGAGAATTTTCGACGCCAGGCCCTTATTTGAGCATTTTGACAAACGTTAGGCCCTTATTTGGCCAAATTAAAAGATCAGGCCCTTATTTGAGCATTTTGGCAAACGTTAGGTCCTTATTTGGCCAAATTAAAAGATCAGACCCTTATTTGAGCATTTTGGCAAACGTTAGGCCCTTATTTGAGCAATTAGCCTAAATATAAAAATAGTAAATTACAAAAAAGGGCACCAGGAAAAGTAAGGGAGGAAATTCATCGAGGGACTTTTTAGTCACCCCAAAAGTGAGAAAAGACCAAAAAAAGCCAAAAAGAGGCACCACATTAATCCTCAATTTGGCCTTTAAGTAATTTCCATAGTCACTAAAAATAATATATAGTATATATTAATATATATATATGAATTGATGCATCAATAGTCAATATATAAGTGTCGTATGGCCTTGCCCCCCCCCCCCCCGAATTGACGCATCAAGAGTCAATATATAAGCGTCGTATGCCCCCTCCAAATCGACAATCTTGGCTCCACCCCTGTGAGAAATCTGTCCCCAAAGGGATAGGCCAGTGGTTAAGAGCTTGAGCCTCCAATAAGAGGTCTCAGGTTCAAATCATGGGACAGACGAGGTGAGTTTAGGGATCGGAGAAGGCCACCTCCCTTTGTGTAGTCTATCATTTAATTTCATGTTTACATGTAACAAAAAAAATCTAATGAGAAATCAACCAAAACTAAGAAACCACCTTATATAAACTACTACCAACCAAACAAACAAACAAATAAAATAAATGAATCCAAGACCTCACGGTTCAGGCATGGTGCACCCTACCAGTTGAGCTAATAGCTCGGATGTTGGTGCAAAATAACATATATATATATATATATATATATATATAACACAACCCTTTTCCTTCCTTCCTCTTCTCTACAATTCTCTAGTTTTTCTCCCTTCCTTAGTTTTTTGTTTGCTCCTCCTCCTCCTTGACTAGTAATGTCAAGGGGGAGGCGGGGTTGATCGTTTATTTCGTTTTCTGTTTTTCTTTTGTTTTAAAATAAAGTCCCACAGATCTGTTGATCTGTTTGGGTTTTAAGTCTCCAGATCTTTAGATCTTAGATGTTTGAGCCAGTTTAGTTAGTTTGTTGAGTCAGTTCAGTTTCTTGAGTCGGTTTGTTTTGAGTTTACAATAGATTGGAGATTGTTTACCCCCATATTGAGATGAGTTTTCTTTGTGATCATTGGATCAATTAATCAGGGAGTTTTTTCGGATCACTCACTTTTCTGATGTTGGAGACAGCTTTCTGTTGAAAAAATTACACAAAAGCGAAAATGAGGAGGTGTCGCGCGTGCTAGAGGCTCATGTGAAGGTTCGAAATTCCAACTCATTCAAAGAATTCATATCAAGATGGCATATCCAGATCAAGACGATGGGGGAAAATCATGTTCAATCTATTGTAATTTTTGTTATGATAAGTGTAATTTCATTTTTATGAATAAAATAACATTTTCTAAAAAAAACTTTTTACATTATAAATATTGAATTTATATATTTTTTTGGATGATTTAAAGTTATGCCTTATTTTTCATTTTGAATAACTAATATTTTCCATTAAAAAGTACAATATTTTTAATTTTCCCTTAAAAAATCATAAAATTCAAATTTATTAAATAAATAATTTAGATACATTTACAAAAGAATTTTTATATCGATTTTTAAAACCTTTAATCACATACTTATATATATATATATATATATATATATTCATTTGACGTGCGACT
>AWUE01021375.1:0-16092 GCA_001974825.2 Corchorus olitorius
CAATTTTTTAGTAATTAACATTAATCAATATTCAACAAGTTTAAAATTCTAAAAATAACAATAATCTTATTTAAATTTATATTCAAATTTTTGGTACAAATTCGATGAATAATTCGAAGATCAGATCCTAATCGAGAAATTTTTTTTAACCAATAAGTAATTTGTTGAGTTGGTGAGTGACCTCCATCCCGATAAGAGTGAGAATATAAGTTCGATCATTGAAAGCGCATTTGTTGGGAGGGCTTTAATCTTTAAGTTCCTGCCCATGTAGGGGATTAGTCTCAAAGCCAAAAGGTCTGAGATACCCTTGGTTAAACTATAATTTTTTTAAGGCCTATTTTTTCATTTAAAAGATTCAAAATCAAGATTTTATTTAAAAATATTGAATTTCTTCCAATCATCCACCATTTTTTTTTTCAAAAGCGAAAAGAACACATAGTTAATATTGGAAGATATTAGTAATAGTAGTAGTAGTAGGTTGAAATCCAATTTGGGACCCAAACTGTAGGGAAATTCACAATTAAGGGTTTGATTTAAAAAAAATTGTCATTTGAGGGTCTCACAATTTCGATTTGGGTCAATTAAGGGTCTTATTTTTCAATTTTGGGTTAATTAAGAGTTATAAATAAACTTGAAATGATTTTAGTTCACTTAAATCAGACATGTGAGATTCTTAAATGACCTTTTAAAAAGGTTAGACTTTAATTGATAATTTTTCAAATTTTGGGCCTCGAATTGACATTTTAACCCAGTATTAAAGAAAAAAAAATCAAACAAATCAACGGCCTGAATCAATCATGATTCTTTGGATTTTCCAAATGACGATCAAGATGAAGATAAACGGTTGGATTAATATAAAGTCCACGTAAAAACATAAAAGGGTCATAATTTCATGCATGCAGACGGAGGGAAGGTTGATTGCGTGTAGAGGTGCAAGCGTAGATTAAAGTTATCCCATTAAGTATAAAAGGAAGGAGGAGGGACAAACCAAAATCTCCCCCACCAAATTTTTATCAGATCAAAATCAAAAACCCAATAAATTTTTTAAATAAAGAGGAAAACTTTACTTTTCTTATGTTTCCATTTTTTACTGCCATATATAAAGGAAGCCTTTTGTTTTTATTTTTTCTTTAAAGAAAAAATAAAATTCCATAAATATGTAAAATAAAAATAAAAAAATATTCTTTTCCATTTTTATTTTTCTGAGTTTCTCTCTATATATATATTCCTCACCCCAGACCCTTAAAAGCCTTTTTCTTTCTCTCTCTTACAAACATCTCCTTTTTCTCTTTCTCTCTCTAAAGCAAAGAGTTATTTTTTTCTTGTTGTTGTTGAATTTATACAATATATAAAAAAATCATATAGATATTTGTTAACTAAATTTGCATTTTGGGTGTAAAAAAGAAAAAAAATCAGGATTGATTTTTTATAAGTAAGGACACAATTGCAAAGAAGAAGGAAATAAGTATTATTTGTGGGGGGCAAGGCAAATAGAAGAGAAGAAAGAGGATGAAATTAACCTCCTCTGTTCTTATTCTTATTGTGCCTCCTCTCAGATCTTAGTATTTTGCAAGATTTGGCACTTGGGTTGCTTTTGATTGGTGGGTTTTATTTCTTTTTGCTGAATCTGGATTTGGGTTTTCGATCTTTTGCTTTTCATTTCATTACATGAGTTGATATACAGCTATATCAATCTTCTGATTGATCATCTGTCTGTTCCTTGCCTTTTCATTTCTGAATTCCAGGTGAAGTTAAATTCTGGGATGGTCGGTTGATTGATCGTGGAAGGATCTGTTTGTTTCTAAATTTTGAATCAGAGAGTGAATTTTCCATTTTGTATCGGATTGCAATTTTGTTGTTGAAATAAAAGGTATTGAATTGTATCTACATTATTCTGATTGGATTGCTAAGCTCAATAGAAGACACAATTTTATGTGTAATTGTTAATCTGATGCTCTGGAAATGTTTCTTTTTAGTCTTGGTTTTTGATTGGTTCATTGTTGTTGTTGCTGTTCCAATGAGATTTTGATGTCATACATTGGATCCAGTAATGACTCTAGCCTGTTTATGATAAATGTGTTTGATTTAATTAGCATTTGCTGAAAATTTGACTTTTTATTGATGGAACTAGTTTTTATGGAATGCAGAAGAAGATGTCTGAGAATGGTAAGCTATTTATCGGTGGGATATCTTGGGACACCAATGAAGAGCGTCTCAAGGAGTATTTCAGCAGTTTTGGTGAAGTGATAGAGGCAGTGATCATGAAGGATAGGACCACAGGGCGTGCCCGTGGCTTTGGTTTTGTTGTTTTTGCTGACCCGGCTGTTGCTGAGAGAGTTATCAAGGAGAAACACAACATAGACGGCAGGATGGTAAGTTGTTGATTTAAGCACACCTTTTAAGATTAATGTTGTACAATGTACTATCATTGATGCTATATTGTAGCAAAAGATGAAACTTTCAATTCCTTATCGGAGTTATGGACCCGATATTGTAATTGCAGGAATTCCTAATATTCTGATTCTGTCCAACTAATTCAAAATTGAGCCAAGAGTAATCATGCTTCCTCTTATGTACCTACTTATTTGTAATGATATTGGTATTGTTTGTAATTCTGTTCATTTAGTGTAATTACTTATATTGAGCTACAAGTGTTTCTGCTGTTCAAGGTTGTTTTCTCTACTGAGCTGTTTTAACTCCAGGTTGAGGCAAAAAGGGCAGTTCCTAGGGATGACCAGAACATTATGAGTAGAAGCACCAGTAGCATCCAAGGTTCGCCTGGTCCAGGCCGCACAAGAAAGATTTTTGTAGGAGGTTTAGCGTCTACGGTCACAGAGAGTGACTTTAAGAAGTATTTTGATCAGTTTGGCAATATCACAGATGTTGTGGTGATGTATGATCACAACACCCAAAGGCCTAGGGGTTTCGGATTTATCACTTATGATTCGGAAGAGGCAGTGGACAAAGTTTTACTAAAAAATTTCCATGAACTGAACGGTAAAATGGTTGAGGTCAAACGAGCTGTCCCTAAAGAGTTATCACCTGGTCCTAGTCGTAGCCCACTTGGTGGATATAACTATGGCCTGAATAGGGTCAACAGCTTTCTTAATGGATACACTCAGGGATATACTCCAAGCAGTGTTGGAGGATATGGACTTAGGATGGATGGTAGATTCAGCCCAGTTGCTGGTGGTCGAAGTGGGTTTCCTCCTTTTGGTTCTGGTTATGGAATGGGCATGAACTTTGAGCCTGGGTTGAACCCAAGTTTTGGAAATAGTGCAAATTTTAGTAGTAATATGAGTTATGGGCGGGGATTGAGCCCTTACTATATTGGTAATACAAATAGATTTGGTAGTCCTATTGGATATGATGCTAGTAGCGGGGGCAATAGTTCCTTTTTCAGCTCTGTGACCCGGAATCTTTGGGGAAATGGGGGACTTAATTATAACACAAATGCTGGTAGTTCCAGTGCATATATGGGATCTGGAAGTGGGAATGTTGGAGGAAGTGCCTTTGGAAACAGTGGAATCAATTGGGGTTCTTCTGCAATCTCTGGTCAAGCTGGGGGAAATAATGTTTCTAGCAATAGTGTGAATTTTGGCTATGGAAGTGGTGATAGCAGCTTCGGGTTGGGAACAGCAGGGTATGGAAGAAACAGTGGAACCAATGTGGCACCAACATCGTCATATGCAGCATCAAATGGTGGTTTTGATGGAGCCTTCTCAGACCTTTATGGTGGTGCTTCAGTTTATGGTGATAACACTTGGCGATCATCAACATCTGAGCGAGAGGGTTCTGGTTCTTTTGGCTATGGACTTGGTAGTGCCACTTCTGATGTTTCCGGTAAAAGTTCTCCTGGATACGTTGGTGGTTATAGCGTTAATAAGAGACAATCAAATAGAGGTAAGACTTGTTATTAGCACCCTATTACTCAATGTGAAATAGTTTCAGCTTGAGAAAATTTCCTTTAAATGCTTTTAAGAATTATTATCAATGTTCGTAGGAGTTTAGTTGGCAGAGTCTTCTTTAAGTGTTGTGATGCATAACTGAACAAAACCTTAAAAACTTTCATTGGAGGACTTCACTAGCTATCTTTATTGGAGCTTAATTCTTAAATGTGGCAGCACATTTCTCCTAGTAAACATGATCTCTCTTTTCTTAACAGCTGCATGTTGTACGTTTTATTTATAGGACTGTCAGTCAAGATTGATAGATAACTTTAGGCAACAACTATATGTTTCTTTTATCAAGTGAATGCAGTTGTTATTAAATGCACATGTCATTTACATTTGACAGGTTTTGTAACATCTTGGAAATTGGTTTTACAATTTTGTAACTTCTAATAAATCTTTGAATCTCCAAAGAGGGGGAGTAGAGATTAAGAGATAAGTGAAGTTTTTGTTGAATAATTAAGGCTAGTGAAAGTTTAAGTTATGGTGTTGTAGAGACTGTTGTATGGAAATAATAAATTGTTTAGGGTATCCACAAATAATTTCTCCTCTCATTTTCTGCCTAATCACTCTATATTTATGTATTCCTATCGCTTCCCTTCACTTTTCCTCTCCTTCTAACTTGAGCCACATCATTCATCATCTAAGCAGCATCATAATGTGGCTTTACTTTTTTTCTTATCTTCTAGGGCTAGGCTGACTGAATTGAATCTTTAATTTGTGTATACCCCTTTGGCTTTTCTAAAGCTTAAAGTTTAGGGTTTTTTTTTATATTTTTTTATATTTTTTTTTGTGAGCAAACCTCTTCAGTATACATACCAAGTTGGAGCGCTGTTTGGACATTCTCTTTTAGTTCCTGTATGACCAATTCCAACTGGAAGTTACATGCCTGTTGGGCTTTGATATTTTCATTTGACACATCTGAGTCTTGTGTTGTTGGAAGTAGGTGGTTTCAGAGGCAACTAATAAAATCTGCATAGCTGTTGTGCATGCATTAATTTGTAATTTTGGACGGACATCCCATTCTGATCTAGTATTTGCATGCTATGAATTGAAACATGGTCAAATTTAAAATATTGTTTTGCCTAAATATCTTGAACAAAATTTGTGACATTCTCATTTTTTCTTTTATGATGATATTTTCTTGTTGGGGCAGAAACAAAGTTTTATATAATATTTTGAAGAGAGAATATGGATGGGTCATATAAGGCTGTATTTTTTCTTCCTCCACCTTCTATGGTTTTATTTTATTTTATTTTATTTCTTGTTCTTTTTCTTTTGGTCTCTTTCTGTCTGGACTATGTGAAGTGAAGCAATTGTTTTTGCTCTCCTCGCTTTTTATTATCTCCAACTTCATTGACCCTTATATGTTGCTCCTCCCATGCATACTCTACACCACTTCCCCTTGCTTTTGATGTTATCG
Source organism: Corchorus olitorius (assembly GCA_001974825.2). Lineage (NCBI taxonomy): Eukaryota > Viridiplantae > Streptophyta > Magnoliopsida > Malvales > Malvaceae > Corchorus > Corchorus olitorius. The sequence goes on from AWUE01021375.1 coordinate 5,374, forward strand.
GTTTCCTAAGCATAAAATAACAAAGTGCTTAGAGGAGGATGTCAGAGAATTGAATGGAAAAGACAAACTGCATTATATCCTGTTTTCATAAAAGCATTAGCTGTATTCACACATTTTAGACATGTATTTATACAAAAATACCTGTAAATTCTCTCTTTTAAGTAGTAACAATAGGAGAACTAACTGCATTATACTTCATTCTCAGAAAAGCATTTAGTTTATATCAAAATTTTGTAGAACATGCACTCATGCAAAAATTATATACATGTATGTATATACATACATCCACAAGGTTTTCTTGCTAATTTATGCCTCACCTTGGTACATAGTGTGCCTAGGTTGTGCCTTAAAATACCAGCATGCAAGTGTTTCAGCATTGTTACATTTTCTTGAGGTACATGTGTTGGCATGGGCTACAATATGGAATGTAGCCCTCTCTCATAGCATTTATTTCATTAAGGTAAATGCTTTTACAGTGCCTTGTGTTTAAGGTCCCAGTTATGTCTCTAAAACACTGCTGTCATAAATTGTGTATAACATACACAACATATTAAAACGATTCTTGTTATCCTTTTATATTTCAGCCTTTGAATATAGCAACTTGTGTTTGCACCTTGACTTCCATCATATCGTGGTAGTTGTGCTGGATTTTGGTTTCCACTCTATGGAATTTATTTGAAGGTCATGAAATATGAAAGAAAGTACTGTCAGGGTTTTGGTTGGTGTAGGACTCTGGTGCAAATTTGTTAGCTCTTTAATTTGCTTTTTTGAATAGCTAAATGAAGGATAAAAATATGAGTGCAAGTATATTGAATTATTGATCTCTGACTTGACCACCTGCAACTCTTGAACTTTGTGTTTTGGTGTCTCTGACTGGGGGAATAGAGGATTGAAATCATAAAGCACGCTTGCCTGTAGATGAAGTGTTCAATGTTACTAGGGTTGGGTGATTTGATCCTGTAGCCATTATTTGAAGGGCCTATAAGTTATGACCTTAGCTATTGTTGGGGATTTTTATATAAAATAAAGATTTGACTCCTATAATCCAGTGTAACCATTGTATTCAAAAGAAGCAAAAAGAAAAGGTAGGAAAAGGCAAAAAATAGATCATTAAATCTTTGGAAAAATGGGGTGAAAGATGTCATTCTTAATCGTACTCTTCTATGGGAAGGAGCTACTCAAGAATCTTATAGGTCGAATCAAGTAGATTTCATCTAAGTGGCCTATATAACATTTCGGATTGGCAATTTGAAAGTTCATCAAGAATTGGAATTTCCTTAGAGAAGCAAAAATGTGTTTAAATATATGCTAATAGGGCCTCAAGCATCAGAGAATGTGATAGAATGGTACTACTAAAATTCCACTAGTTAAGGAAAGAGGTTATGGACTTGGTCTGTATTATTAATTTATTGCCTGATGCCTACTGTGCAGAGTTTCATGATTGCTCCTTTCTGCCTTACATTCATAGATTTGATTGCCTGCTGATGCAATAAATTAGGTGATTGTCTTTTAGATAAGTATCCTTTAAACCACTATGAATCAGCGACTGGCAATTATGGTTCATTTCTTATCAATTACCATTTGTAATTGCTTTAAGGCTGTTGTGTTGCTTTGAAGAAACCAATGTTCTTTTAAATTTTTCTATAAAGATTTGTTTTAATGTACTTTCTGAAAGATTGTTATACAAAAGCTTTACTTCTTGAGTCTGCTTCATTACACTAATACCTCTTGGATTTTTCTCTTGGTTCAGGAATTGCTACTTAGAAGATTATTTTGGTTATCACAATACTGTAGGCGAAGATAATCTTGTGAGGCAGGTGATCTGTGAATTCTGCACATTCCCTCGTTTATATGTTCAGTTAAAAGAAAGTTGGTTATCTAGAGCTAACCGGGAGTGTCTGTTTTGGAGAATTAAATTTAGGGATAGAGATTACAAGGGATTTTGTGTTAAGGCTTGAGTTTTGAGTTACCTTTTTAGGGTTTTTGTTTTGGTACTTGAGTGAGATGTAAAATCAGATTGCGGGATATAGTCAGAAATGTATCATGCATCTCATGTGAGGCGGCGATACATAAGAATATAGACTATTTTTTTTTTCTTTTCCACCCTAGATTTTATGTTCTGTAATGGCTCTGGCAAAGTTGTGGATTCTTGTCAGGTATGCTTTGTTTTTTTCACCTTTATCTTCCATTATTTGGGTTTGTCTTTCAGCCAGATTGTACCTGAGGTTCTTGTTGATTTACTAGTGTGAAACATTAAAAGGGATACCCATCTAGGATCCCTCTGAATAAGTTACGACATATGCTGATTCTTTCTCCATTTGAACTTTTTGTGCAACAGGTTGAAACTTTGTAAAATACTGAAATGGACTATTAGAATTGATTTTTCATCTACTAGTACCTTTTGCTTTGCTTGCATTACTTTTGAGACTCCACACATAACTATGCATCTCTTCATTTGGACTTGCTTTTATTTCAGCATGTTTACATTTGCTTATTTTGTTTTCAGCTACTTATTTATGATATTATTAAGTCTGTCATGTGAAGTTGCATTGACTGGTGCCTGTAGACGGGATTTGATCTGCAATTCTGCATAGTACCCTTGTTCTTAGTTTTTATTCTTATGGTTCAGTTTGTGAAGTAGAAGGAAAGTCCCTATGAGTGATTACTTTTGGCATTATACTATGAGTAGGTAATTTGATTAACAAGGGCCTTGTTTAAACTGCCCGATCATCGTTCTTCGAAGACTGAAGTTCATGTATCATTGTATTATCTCCACATTTTCTCATTTTGTGATAAATCTGTAAGCACTGCAGAGAATCCAGCAGGATTTACCAGTTAGATGATCATGTAGGGAGAGGTGGTCATAGCTGTTGATCTTGTTGTCTGAGGATATCGAAACATGATGCTTAAATTACTCCATAGTTTCCCAATTGAGACTCTTTTTGGTCTGTCTCCACCAAATGCCTGCCTGTCTGTATGAAAAGTCACTCTTATGCATGCCTTGAAGGTGTGGCATGATTCAAATTGCTCCCCTCGTGCATTCAGCAATGAATAATGCTTTCATTTATGTTATGATAGAGACACCTTAAAGGGAGACCCATTTGACCTACTATATTCAATTTTTGCTTTCATACAACCTGAATGTTTTCTAGGTAAAAAGGTTTCGTTGAGGTGGGTGTGGGCTGCTTGTGCCAATAGGAGTTGGCGCAAATAGTAAAGATTTGGACCAAGTTCGAGTTTCTAAAAACCCTTATTTGATAGGCGATTCGTAAGTCATATAATCTACAAAAAGATGAGTCCTGTAATCTCAAACTAACGGATAATCTTGAGTAATCTCGCTTATTTCTGATTTTTTACTCACCATTGGACTTTCATTTACAGGCTGTAAATTACTGGAATTCCAATCTTACAAATTTTACGCTACAGTTTATAGAATAATTGATGGGGAGTGGGGTGGGGGTGAAAACTAATGGGGTTGGGACAATGTATCCCCCCATTTGAAAGAGCCTTTGCCTATTGACTCCCCATAGAAATGCATGAACAAGGCGGATAATGATATGAAAACACCACCAAAGTAACATATGGCATTGTTTGACTTGTGTTTTGTTTTTATATTGTAATAAGTTGGTGCTGCTGACTAGATCATATATGTCCCCAATCATTGATCAAACAGTTTTGTGTTTCAATAATTTTTCAGTGTTTGCTGAGGGTTTTGCTAACGTTTATAAGTCGAATTTACAACTACCTAATTGAAGTTACCAAAAATCTCTCTCAACTCACAAGTGATGATTTTAGAAGGTAGAAGAAAGAATCTTCTATTTCCGACATATATATAATATAAATTCAGATCGAGAGGCCAAATAATTAATCAATATATAAAAGGCTTAATGCCCAAAATCCCCCTCGAAGTATCATAAAAAAGACACTTTGCCCCTAATATTTTTTTGTCCGATTTTGCCCTTTAAAGTATGAAATAAGGACATTTTGCCTCCCTGCTGTAACAGAATTTACTCACGTGAGTGTATGTGACTAACGGATCTGTTAATTCGAGGTTGTCTGGTAACGTAGAATTTCCATGTCAGTAAAAAGTAGGCTCCACGTCAACCTTTTTTTACCATTCAGAGATTGATACAAATCCAGGTGGGGCCATATACTAGCTGATATGGAAATTCCACGTCAGCAAAAAACCTCGAGTTAACCGACTCGTTAGTCACGTGCACGTACATAACTGAATTATGTTACGGCAGGGGGCAACGTGTCCTTATTTCATACTTCAGGAGGTAAAGTTGGATAAAAAAAGTTTAGGAGACAAAGTGTCCTTTTTGTGATACTTCAATGGGGATTTTGGACATTAAGTCATATATAAAACCTCATCAAGAATAGCGCTTTCTCATGCGCCACGCTGGCATCCTTGCTTTATTATATTATTATATATTACCAAGCCAAATTTAAATTAGGTGCTTGCCAATGGAAACAATTCTGCCGCTTAGATATGAATAAAAAGATACAATCAGAGTAACAAGTTCGGTTTGGGCGACATCCACCCAACTCCATTAATTCATGCATTCACTCTACATTGTCTGTTTTGCCTCTTTAAAAGGCACACCAGCCCTCTTTTTTTTCCCCATAACACACCTTTCTTTTCACTTAGGCGTGTTGTCATTTTCTCATCTTCTTCTGTAATTCTTTTGATTTCATAGTTTATTAGATTAATTTTACTCTTTTGATTTCATGTTCATTAGATTAATTTTACTCTTTTATGTACTATTTAATGGTATTGCTAAATCTAACTATTTAAATATGTTGACATCACTGCATATTGCCTTTCCTCAACTTTTTTTTTAATTGCTTTATTTTGGTGTTCATTAGCTAGCTTCAATTTATGAACCCAGAACTTTCAATCTGTTCATTCATTTCTATGCAATCAAGCAACAGATAAATCTGAAAATGTAACTAGATGAATGTGGACAAGTTACAGCATAAATTAACTGGTGGAAAGATGGATAAAAACAAAATTAAACTCACTTTAATCAAATTAAGAATTAATCAACAAAACTAAATTATATTAGGTTTGGCAAATAACAGATAGAAGATGTTCAAAGTCACTACAGTGTTTGTGGGAATAGTGATTTTAGTCAGAATACTGGTTGCAAAAATATATAAATAAATACAGGTAGAATACAAGTAGAAAGCAAGAAATGCAATCATACCTGATTATATAGGAGGAATTCATTTGGATATTATTATATTTTAAATAAGGTAAATGATCAAAACCTTTAATAGAAATAGTTGGGTAATTAAGGGATTTTATAGAAATGGGATATATCAAAACAGTTGGTTGATATAGGGTCTAGATAGCTTCCTTGAAGAACATGTTATATCTGTGTGAACGAACAATATGATTGTATTATAGAAGGCTCTGTTAATATTTTTTTTATAAAAATTAAATCGGCTTTTTTTTTCGCTTGAATTATGGCGTTTTGAAACATTTAAATAAATGAAGAAGTACTTAGGCTTTTGACATCTAAAGTATTTATTATTTACAATAACCTATTTCAACGATTAGGGAAAGACGAAAAAACACAAATGAATGAATTAACAATCAAAACAAACAAGTGATTTTTTTTTTAGCCGCCGCTCCCTCTCCCCTTTCTCTCTAGTTTTTTTTTCTTTCTCAGCTTTTGTTTGCTCCTTCTCCTTGACTATTATTTGTAAATAAGGAGGAGGGATATGATCTTTTTCATCTCTTTTTCTTTTCTTTTTATAAAGTCCCACAAATCTTTAGATTTGTTTGGGTTAATAATCCCAAATATTTGGGGTTTTTAGTTCGTTGAGTCAGTTTTTGGAGTCAATCTAGTTTTATTTTCTTAGTTTGCAATAAATTGAGAATTGTTAGACTTACGAATATGATGATTTTGCTTTTGATTTGCGAGTCAGTCAAAGAGGTTGTCGAAACAGTCATTTTTTTCTCGCTGATAAAAAACTTGAGTTAGACAAAAACGAAGGTGAAAACGAAAGGGTAATAGGCATGCCAGAGATCTATCAAGAAGATTCAAGACCTCGAATGATCGATAAGATGATTCGGATTCCAAAGCAAGATTCAGATCCACAAGTGAAGAAGGACACTTCTCAATTTATTGTAATTTTGAGTTTTATTGATGTAATTTTATTTAAATGAATGAGAATTACATTTTCTTTCAAACAACAATCGAAACAAACATTTTCTTATATACCAGAAATTTTTGCAATATAATTTTATCGATGACTACCGAATAACCTCACATATGCTTTTAATATCTCATCTTCTTCTTCATACCAATGTCCTTTTCGAATACCTCCTTCATTGCGTGCATCTGCTCTATGAGCCATCACTTCTTTGTTTCATTATGTACCAAAGGTAAAAAAAAAAAAAAATCCAGCTTCAAGACTAATTGAATGATACACTAAGAGATCACAAAACACTATGTGCGAAATTAATAAGTTACTTCATATGTGTTTATATAAAACAAAAAAAAATCCGGACAATTATATTAGCAATTCTTTAAACATCTCAAACAACAACAATTACTTTTGATTAATGCATATTAAGATACGGTACTAAAAAAAGAAATCATATTAGGACGGTTTTTGCACTCAAAGTTAGCTTTATGATAAGAGCCCACAAAATTGGGATTGATAACAATAAGCCCATATATACTAAATAGTATTTGAAAGATCCAGGAAATTTACCAAAGGCCCCTTTTGAGGATCGATGAGGAGGCTCCATTTGAACTTTTTTTGTCCTTTTCTGTCTTTTCTCACTTACCAAATTACTAAGAAGACCCTAGGTTAGTTTCTAGCTGGTTCTTGCCCTTGACCCCTTTTTTGTAATTATCCTTTCATTTCACATAAATGTTATAATAAATCATATTCCCCTTAATTATCTAGAATTGTAACCTCTCTTCATGCCTTTCATGTCCATATGAAGAAGAGAGTAAACTTAGTTTTTGTTTAAGTGCTACACACTTTAGAGGAGGAAACAAAATTGAAGCTATTGCATATGTCCATGTACAAACTAATATTTACTATTTATTGCTAATTTTAGGACATATCTCAATGTTAATAGTATAGCCTTTTAAAGATGCAACACATTTAAAATCATAGTACTTTCGAAATTTCCTACGTATTAAACAATTTAAGTCAAATAGAAAATTGTTCAAAAAAGTATATTGCTAAACGCCCGACGCGCCAGCGCGGGCCGATCCACTTGTGTGCAATTATTTTATTTGACTTATAATTAATTTTTTGCTTGATAAATGTAACTCTTGCTAGGGTTTAAATTTGATGTTTTATTTTGTTAATATTTTTCTTTGTGTGGGATAATTTCTTATGTTACTTTGATAGTAAAACCCAATGTATATACAAATGGGCTGGTAGGGTTGGATTTGGTTTAGGTCAGTTTCGGGTTAAGGAAATTTTGGGTTATAAGAGTTCGGTTAATTTTCAGTTTCAGGTTGGGTTGGGTTCGGATCGCTTAAATGTCGGGTCATTTGGGTTTTGGTCAATTTTGGTTCATGTCTTTTTTTTCATTTTTGGGTCATATGGTTCCGATGATTTCGGGTTTGAGCCTTCGATTTTTTAAGGATTTGGGTCAGGTCATTTCGGTTTCGGATTGAGTGGATTTTTTGGTCGAATCGGGTTGGATGAGGTTTGGTTTAATGTGATCGAGTCGAGTACCCACACTCTGGTGAAATTTTATCAGTTCTAATACTAGACTTCTTTAAAACAGATTGGGTCACGTGCAACGCACGTGAAAGTGAGGACTAGTAATAATAAAAAGTAAGTTTGATAAAAAAAATAATGAAACTATAAACTTGGGTAAAAATCATTAAAACAAATGACAACAATGCTAACCAAACATGTTTTGTATTTTCAGTTTTTTGAAACGAGTAATAATTTGTATATCCAAACATGTTTTATGTTTTCAAGAAATTGACAACGTAACAAAAATAAATAAAAACATAAAAAAGAATAAAAACGGAAACGGAAACGATACCAAACGACTCCTTAGTTCATCATTTTTACTTGTGGCTTTTTCAACGTGCTACTGAAATAAACAAGGCCTCTGCTTGTTGGGGTTTTCGGCTCACAGGCCCTCCAATGTCGGCCCAACGCTACCAACTCTTTCTTTTATATTTTTTTTCTTTAGGCAATTATTTTTCTTCTTTTCTTTATCCTTTTTAAGGCTTGTAAACTTGTAGAAATTGGGAAAAGTTTTGATCAAAATTTTCATAGATTTTGTAGATTTAGATTGGTTGGCTTTAAAAATGTAGCCAAGGATCCCATTAATGTTTTTCTTGTAAAAGTTGGGACTTAGGTTAGATTGTTAGTTGTCTTCCTTGAGAGCAACTAAACTCTTTTGTAACTAGTCTTTTGATAGCAATTCTTACTTCGTACTTGATAAATGCATATACATATTTATCCACAAAAGAAATTTTCAAAAATATGTTTTCAAAATATTCAAATCATATTTCAAAGGACTTCATAACTTTATAAATTCGACAGATAGTGATAAAAGATGAGTTTGTTTAATTTGAGAGAGGGGAAAAAATCAATAATGGAAGACAAATAAAATCGAACTAAGGAGGAAATGAAACCTCCAAATTCTTATTTCAATCAAACAAATTAAACGACTAAACTTTTATTTATGTCAAATTATATAATACACCGTCAGTGGAGTTTAGCAGACTACACAAACGAGTCTTGAAGGGTGACATGTGTCCCTTAGAGACTAGATTGAAATATTTAAAACTTAATTAATTAAAAAAATGGACATGTGTCAACTCCACAACCCGCTTGTGGAGTCCAAAATTTACACCGCCGGTGTATCAAATAATCACCCTTTATTTATTTACCTGAGTTAATTTGTTTTTCTCTTCAATTTCTAATAGGAGGGAAGAGATATGTATGTGAACGAAATAATTACTTAATTAATACTAGTAACCGGGCACACGCACATGCGTATGCAATCCCAAAAAATTTTAATGAATTAAGAACTCGATTATTAATAAAAAGAAAAATTATAAAAGAGAATGTTAAATTTTACATTTAATAAAATTTCTAATTATAAAATATACTAAGAATATTTAGCATTTGAACAAATTAGTATTGATTAGTAACCGACAAATTAGTATTGATTAGTAACTGGGCACATGTCCATACGTATGAATCAATTAATATCTTGTGTAAGATTGAAATTTAAGAACTTGTTAAAAATTGAAGTAAGTAATGTAAAGATATAAGAAAACAGAGGCAACATTGTTTGATGGATAAGATAAGTACAGATATATAGACAGACATTGGACATCTCCAATTTCTTCCAAGCATGAATTAATCTTTTGCCTGTGTTAAAAATGTAAAAATGTGATGTTAGGAGTAACCTACATAAATTAAACATGATATATATGATTTTTTTAATGTAATTCATTGGTAAATATTAAAATTGATACCTGCTATGTTTACTTTCTCGTTGAATCAAAGCTTGTATTGATTATTAATGTGACCCTGGTTGAAAAACTACATAGATAATGTTTTTTGTCAGATTCAGAAGCATAGTAATTTGAGAAGATGTTATGATTAATATTTTATATATTACATTCCAAATGTAGATTTCTTCTTTGATATGATTCTTGCACCTGTAGAAAAGAAGTAGAAGTTCAAAGAAAACAATAAATAGATTTGGTTTAAAATAATTTTTTTTTAATAAAGTCTACCAAGGAAACATCTATACATATATATTTCTTTCTTACCTTTCATATGGAGAAGTTTTGTGAAACCATGGCATTAGTTTTTGGTTGCGTCTATAGTTTCGTCCCTCCTATAATGAAACACCAATTAATTTATCATTATGATATGATATTTTTGAAATCTATACTTAGTTTCCTAAAAAAATTTCATGTCATACCGCGGTGACATCATATTCAAACTTCGCAACATTAGCATTCCTGTTGAAATGCAAATTCAGGGATAAATATGAGCATATAATTAATTAATTACTAAATTTAACAACTAATTGTATATAGTACTCGCATACCATTCTGCTTTTTGAGCCAATATTTCGCGTTTCACCATATTCCATAATTGGGTTTTGTCAGCCCAAACTATTTTACTCCAACCAAAACTCATGATCCGAAATTGTTTTACCTACATATATATTTAAAATATATAAAATTGTTAAAACAACAAATAAGTATAAATTTTGTATACGTTAGTATAGATTGTGGAAAATACCGAGTTATCCGGATGTAGTATAGTGTGGATCCCATTCTCATCTTCTTGCATGTCAATTACAGAATGTATTTGAGGATTAACCTAAAATAAGCAGAATTATTTTCTTAGAATGAAATATAGCAACCCACAACTTATTCACTTGAAATACCATTTTATAATTTCCAAACCTGTTCTTTTTGTAGAATCTTTCTCCTTGCATATTTTATGTCACGTAAAATATGCATCAACTCTGAGGAACCTGCAACATTTTTAATCCAGTCGAAGTTAGTATAGATAAGCATACAATTTAGATTTTAAATTAGACAATTGAAGTTTGAGATTGTATACCTAGGTTGCATTTATCAACACGTCTTGGTAAACAACATTTCTTGTATAAATCTCATTTCCCTCATTTTGGGATGATTTTTTAACCAAAACTTTTGTTGTTGACTGAGATGTTCTCTAGACAAT
>AWUE01021378.1:0-15310 GCA_001974825.2 Corchorus olitorius
CATAATAGGTAGAAGTGAAATTCAAAAAAAAAATTCTAACCCTCTCATCACAATGAACCAAGATCAAATGAGGAAGGCTATTTTAGTCATTTCATGCTTGGTTATTTTGTTATTTAGGAAAACTACTAAGGGTATTTTCGGAACTTTATAAAAAACTAACCCTTGGCGGGCCCATCTCCACCACAAACATTTTTTTTGGTTTATTTATTAAATAACCCTCATACTTTTAAACGTTATCTTATTTAGTCCTTTACAAATTCTAATTTACTCGATTTAACGCCTCCATTTTACTTATTTAATTTTAATTTTATTTGTCCGATTAAGATGGTTTAAGTCTCCTTCAAAAGCTAATTTCATGGTCTACAACTTTCATGAAGGACTCAAAAGCTAATTTTTTTTGTGTCTTGAATCTAAAAAATGCTTCCAAAATTTGGCGGTTTCAATTGATGGTCTATTTAAAATTATCTCATTTTTTATCCATATGCCCGATTAAAGTTATTCAAGTGCCGATCAAAAGTTTGTTCCATGATCTACGACTTTCATGAAGGACCTCGAAAGCTAATTTTTATGTTTTAAGTCTAAAAAAAATTCAGTCTCAAGATTTAACCTCATTGATTTAGTTACTATTTGGATAATCTTTTTGTCATTTCAACATTGATTTTTTTGTTATTTGAATTACAACCAAGGGCATTTCCATAAATTTAGCAAAATTGGTGGGTCCCAATCTCAAGCAACAAACACGTTCTTAGTTGGATTATTTATCAAATGACCCCATACTTTTCTAATTTATGTTATTTACTCCTTTACAAATTCTATCTTAATCGATTTAATGCGATCAACTTTATTTTTTTATTCTTTGTTCTATTTGTACGATTTGTCCGATTGAAGTGATTCATGTATCTATTAAAAGGGAATGATTCAAAAGTCAATTTTTATATTTCGATTAAAAAAATTGCTCTTGAAATTCAGTGGTTTCGATTGCCGGTCTATTTATACATCATATAATTTTCAATTCACATGTCCAATTAAAGTTATTTAAGTGTCGGTTAAAAGGTTATTGCATGATCTATGACTTTCATGAAGGATCCGAAATCTAAATTTGATCTACCAGTTTCGTAAAGGGTTCAAAAGGGAATCTTTATGTTTCAAGATCTCCATCAACAAACATTTTCTTATTTTGATTATTTATCAAATGACTCTCATAGTTTTCTACTTTATACTATTTAGTCCTTTACAAAAAATGCTTCCAAAATTTTATGGTTTCAATTGACGGTCAATTTAATATTATATAATTTTTGATCCAGATGTCCGATTTCACACAATTTTTGTTCATGCTCAATAATGCTGATATGTTACAAGACTTATTATAGAAAAAATGTTTATTTGAATATGTTTGCTACATATCTTACTTGCACCATGATATAATAACTTATATTAACTATTTGCATTTGTCATATTTGAAACCTTGATATGACGTTGCAAAATAAACCATTGCGCAGCGAAGCGCGCGGGAAGAAATCTAGTATATAATAAAAGATTTACCATGTAACTTTTTTTTTTTACAGGATTTACCATGTAGCTACAACTTAACAGAAATTTTTATGAAAAAAAAAATTCTATAAAAAGTAGACCTATATATTGTTAAATTTGGTGAAGGAGAATTGTGTTTTGAGAAGAAGAAGAGGAAGAAGAAGAAATTAACTTGTTTCGATTGACGGTTTATTTAATATCGTGTAATTTTCGATTCACATATCCGATTGAAGTTATTCAAATGTCGATTAAGAGGTTATTGCATGATCTACCACTTTCATGAAGAACTCGAAAGCTGAATAAAAAATGACCCTTATACTTTTCTTCCTTATGCTATTTAATTCTTTACAAATTCTAACTTAGTCGATTCAACGCTTCGATTTTAATTATTTTTTTTTCTTTTTTATTTGTCTGATTTAGGTGTTTTGAATCTCTGTTAAAAGGTAATATCATGATTTACAACTTTCATGTAAGACTCAAAAGCAAACTTTTATGTTTTAGTTCTAAAAAGTGCTTCCGAAATTTGATGGTTTCGATTGACGGTCTATTCAATATCATATAATTTTCAATCTACATGTCCTATTAAAGTTATTCAAGTTTCGGTTAAAAGGTTATTGCATGATCTACGACTTTCATAAAGGGTCCGAAAGTTAAATTTGATCTACGAGTTTCATGAAGGGCTCAAAAGGGAATTTTTATGTTTTAGGATCTCCATCAACAAACATTTTATTATTCGGATTATTTTTCAAATGACGCTCATTCTTTTTTATTTTATACTACCTAGTCCTTTACAAATACTATCTTAATCGATTTTACGCTTAAGATTTATTTTTTTTCTTTGTTCTATTTGTTCAATTAAAGTAATTCACATGTCTATTCAAAGGTAATTTCAACTTTCATTAAGGACTCAAAAGCTAATTTTTATGTTTCAAATCTAAAAAAAAAAATAAAAAGCTTCTGAAATTTTGTGGTTTCGATTGACGGTCTATTTAATATCATCTAATTTTTTATTCAGATATCCGATTTCACACAATTTTTATTCATGCTCAATAATGGTAATATGTTACAAGACTTACTATAGAAAAAATAAAAGTTTATTTGAATATGTTTGTCTGCATCTGCAGTATAATAACTGATACTATAGCTATTTGTATTTTTCACATATGAAATCTTGACATGACATATTGACATTGCAAAATAATATTCATTGCGCAGCGCAAGCGCACAGGAAGAAATCTAGTATAAATATATGAGAAGGAGCTTCTTCGGCTTGCAAATTAGGATGCTCGATCAATGCATATTGGTGTATGCTTTGAGGCGCCATTGAGTTGGATTTGGAAGCAAAACTAAGAAAAACAATGGCCGAGGGGGCGGCTTGATATCTTTGCCATGGCTGAATATTGCTCTTTGCTTGGGCACTTCGGAAGAAATTTATGACCTTGGCTTTGGTGTTGGATGGCTATTTATACATAGACGGGGCTTAATTCACCCACCACGTTTAGGATAAATCTTAACGGACATTAATGGACGTGGAGTTCTATTATTGGCAGTGTTAAAATCCAAGAATAGATAATCTGTAGTCAATAAGGAATTCGACAAAGTCCTACTAGCACCTGGAATTTCACTATATACTAGCAAAATATTTATCTGTTATGACTTTGATATATTCAGTTTGAAACATGATTACATGAAATCATCTCGGAAATCAAACCAAAACCAACAATTTTCGTATATACATCCATCCTGGTCCTGGAGAAGCAAAGGATTCAGAAACAAATCGCAGAAAGAAATGATATATTTGCATTAACACATTCTCAGTGCCCCTTAAAATACCTATAGTTTAGACTTTAGAGTCTGCTTATACATTATTGTAACCGTCGATTTGACAACTTTACATTCATCAAGCAACTTTGAAACTGGAAAACTTTCCAGTTTCTTTAATAATAATTTTTTAACCATGCATGTGCAGATACAGACGTCATGGTAACTTTTCTGCCTTTAATTCTAAAAAATATAATAAAAATTACAAGGAAAAATCTATCATTCTCATTTCTCACATCAACTGATCAAAATTTATTCTACTAGTTTCACAATAAACCAAACAATCGCTATTTCCTAGAGTTACAACAACAAAGACTCGGGAGAATGAATGAACTCGTGGACACAAATCCTAAAAGGTTAAACCAGAAGCCTTGAGCTTTTCCTTTTTGCCCCAATTATTGTTAAACTACTCAAAAATCAAAGAAGCCCGGACCTGCCCTAGAAAGAAGTTCCTTGCCAGCATCCTTTCCCATCAAAATCATATCTTCATAAGAATATGACCCTTTCCTAGAAGTTTCAAGCACTGAAAGGGAGAAAGAAGAAATGACAAAGTTAACATAGAAAAGTAAACAAATATTATTTTCACAGCAGAAAGAAGATAAGAATAGAAATTTGGAAAATGCTTGAGCGCAATGGTCATACCGCGCGTTCCATCTGGAGAAGCCACTAATCCTTTAAATATGCAATTGCCCTCCGCATCTTTGCTAGCATAGCCAGCAATAGGAGTACGGCAAGATCCATCCAATGTCAGCAGAAAGGCCCTCTCACATGCAACAGCTAGTCGTGTTTCCTCATGATTTAATGAGGCTAGGTAAGCAGCCTACAAATTTGAACCAACCAAATTAAAGGAAGAAAAGATATAGGACATGGAAATCAAAAGATATATTCCAGAATCATTATTTGAGTGATTGTTCGGATTAAATCAGATACAGAAGAGTAAATCACTGGAGAAACTTTAATGCACAGATATCACTGCAGAAACTTTAATGCACAGATATATCCTGAACTTATTCAATTGTGAAAAAGACAATTTAGATGGCTATCTGAGCAAAGGCCAAAATAAGCTGTTAAAATTAACAGAGCAGGGGCATCAAATCTTCTATGATTTAAAGAAATTCTTGCATAAAGTTTGATTTCTTTGTTCTACCACACTATGTACACCTCAAGCTAGCTTCTGACTTTCAGGTTCTTACATCATTTATATTCTCAATTATCAGGTAAGGATTCAATTTAATCTCTTGAAACCCAAATACAGGAAAACAAATCAATTTGGCAACCAATATCTTCAATACTGGCCATAAAACTCTCGAGCCAACCGATATTTACTGGTTTCCTATAAATCATGTTATATACTTTTAATGCCGTGACTTGTTAGCCTAATAATCAAAAGATCCATATTTGCTCTGTTATTAAACACTATGGACAGAGGTCACATAATAACTAAATGATATGATCAGGGTTATAGGTCAGCCATAAAATTGAGGAAAAGTGGAACATACCATTTTGTCATCATCGCTTCGACATGCAATTCCAATTGCCCCCTGAGCAACAGCTGGAAGCATTTCATCAATTGAAAGAGTGGAAGTTACATTTTCTGTCATGCTCAAGCGTCTAAGTCCAGCTAATGCCAATAAAGTTGCTTGGACAACCCCTTCATTAAGTTTTCTCAATCGTGTTTGTACATTGCCCCTGAAATTCTCCTCCACCTACAGAGAGACATACTATAAGCACCAATAAGAAGCATAAACTGATTTTAGATAATAAATCATTATACAATTTGATTGTTTGAATTCTACAGCATCATCTGTCCATCATGATTGAAACATTTACATTGTAAGTGCAATGCAACACCATCAAATCCTACTTCTAAGAATGAAGGTCATTCTCATATTTCAAGCCAATTCTTGTGTTATCTGATACAAGATCACCTATGAATAGAAAGTTAGAATCAAATAAAAGCCTCCTGAAGAACCCTGCTAATTCTTCTATCAATCTATTAGATGACCTAGCATATTAACTTACCTTGAGTGATGGATATCTGTGGAGTATTTGAGACTTTCTTCTGAGTGATGCAGTACCAACAACACTGCCAGCAGGAAGCTCGGCCAAGGAAGCAGCAGTCAAGGAAATAAATGCATCACGAACATCCTCACGTGGAAGGTTGCAAGGTAGAATAGTCTTCTCTGGTAAATAAGTAGGGACATCCTTCATTGAGTGGACAGCAATGTCAATCTCACCATTTATTAAAGCCTCGTCAATTTCTTTTGTGAACAAGCCTTTCCCACCAATGTCTGCTAGTGGTTGACTCAGTATTTTATCACCTGTTGTTTTTATTATAACAATTTCAATAGCCCCTTCTTCAGCTAGTTCCGGATGGGAAGCCATGAGTTTGTCACGTGTTTCATGAGCTTGAGCGAGTGCTAATGGGCTGTCCTACACATGGAAAGAATATAAATAACCAGAAGAGATCCAACATATATTTTATGAAACTCAAGCAAGAAACAGAAAGAACGAGTCTTCATCTAAGAGCTGATGGATACACAACATCCTAACCGGCATTAATATTAAAGCATTGTAAACAAGCCCATATCTTCTACAAATAAACAATGACACAATTGTGAACTTTTTCTAGGAATGAATTTTAATAATCTTAAAATGATAATTTCAGCTAAATGAAGTAAGACCAAGTATTCACTCCACTGCCTGAGAGAACCAGGAAGTCATTCCAAAGACTAACCGAACTAACATATGTTCCATAACAAAAACATCAAAGACTTAGGATTGAGGAGTCAAGCTACATCTACACATCAAACTGAACATTAAGGAGGAAGTCTATATGTTAAAAACTAACAGAACTATGCAAATCAAATGTAAGTAATTGGCACAATTAGCCAAAATCAAAGCTAGATTGACATTTCAAATCAAACCCAGTAGAAAATAACCCAAGTATTCAACATATCTTCTACAAAATTCCACTGTGCAGCATAATTAAGTCAAACCCATTATAAGTCGACAAAGAAAGACATTACTGATCCACATTATTAACAAACAGTTCAAAGGCACAATTGAAGAAAAAGAAAAGAAAGTACCTTCCTCGAGTGCCAATTCTGAGGACAGCAACTTCCGTCTTGGCAACAGAAGCTTTAATGACCCCAAAACTCTGTTTCCTCTTAGAATCAGGAAAAGCTTGAGTCTTGAGATGTTGGATGGGGAACCCGAGGACAGAGACGGAGCCACCGCCACAAAAGTTGACCATGCCGCCGCCGTGGGCTGTACATAGAGAAGAAGACAGCGTCTCCATTGGAAGCTTGAGAATTCAATGGGGAGAAGAAAGAAGAAGAAGAAGCTGTTGAAATGGAGGCAGGAAGGAAGATTGAATTGGCTTTGAAGGGATTGTTGTCTGTTATTTGTCTGTTAAAAATATATTAAAAGCAGAATTGGGTGAGGGTGGATACTGGATAGGATATTGAGATTACAGAGGTTTTGATCCCCTGCGGTTTATTTCCCTACACCTTCTCCATATGTCCTTTTTTGATAAAGACCTTTTAATCATTCCCTGCCGCTAAGAAATGTAAATTTTGGCCGAACGGTACTTTTTCAGGCATTTATTTTCTTGTATTTTAACTTTTAAATATATACATTTTTCGTTTTTTTGTTCTATAAAAAAATACAAAAGCACGGTTCTTTTTGTTTTTTACTTTCTCCAAGATATTTATAAAATACATAAAATAACTAATAAAGAATTGAACATATATCCAAATGTTGAAATCTTTATGCAGACGATCAAGGGTGAATTTTTCTTTTCTTTTGTTAAAATCGAATTACCTAATTTATTTAAGATAGTATTTCCTTTGTAATGCCAAAAAAAATTAAGAATTTATATTTTCAATTTTTTGGTAAAAACCAAAACATAAAACAGTACTATGTCAAACTAAAGCCACAAGCAAAAGAGACCCTTCTGACATCCGCATCTAAAGCTCCAAAAACAACTGCAGGTGGGATTTTGAATACTACGAACTCCTTATCAAGATCACACCCTAGTTTAGACATAATATCCTAATTATCTATACTAATTATAAAGTTAAGTCCTGAGTTTGTGTCACGAGTTGACTCGGACTCGTAACACAAACTCAGTTTTTAAAAACTCAAAACAAAATAAAAATTATCCATTTTAAATAAAACAGCAAATTAGAAGATAAATATAAGTATTTAAATTTTATTTATATCATTTTTTTAAAAAAAAACTATCCATCTGTCAAAAATTACTCACGTAGTGAGTGCCCTATATCTTGCATTATATAAGTCTAAGATAACTCTATTTGAATTAAGTCGAGCTTCATGAGATAAAACTCTTTCATATTCTGATAATGCTTCCTCCCTTCACATATTTAAATTTGGGTTCTTTAAATCTTCAGAAATTCAAATTTGAGATCTTATTTAAAAAAAATTAAGTAAGAACCATTTAATTTGCTAATTATATTTGAAATTTGTATGCCTTAGCTTTAATAAAATAAAATAAAATAATAAATAAATAAAAAAAAAAAACAGGTTACAAAATGCTCTCTTTCTACTATTAGTATGATAGGGAAAATGGTTTACCAAGATAGACACATGTATTTGAAAAACCTGAAGTGAAATTTTCTTTTAAGTATATTTACAAGTTTACCTTATTCGAGTCGGATTTTCAATAATACATTTATCTATTTACAAGACTCGAACTTAAAATCTGACTTAAGAGCATTAAGTGTGCCGAATTTTTTGAATTAACCACTTGAAGAAAAACCTAGAAGGGAAATTATACATTAGTCAGTAGTAAGTACTTTGCTACTGCTTACTTGTTGGTTTACTTTTTTGAAGTGAGCTCAATTGGGTTTACGGTAGCTCATAGATTACCCAATAATAACAGGAATAAGAAATTAAGAATCTAGCCCATATTTCTTTAAGCTCATGTTTACATGTCTATGGGTCTTACAATATCTAAGCCAATAAAATAGACTTTGGTTAAAGTCTAAGCCCACAGATTAAAAACCTTAACTACAAATTTTAATGTCTCGGGCTCGGCTAATATTTTTTAGTCAATTTGGAGGTGGGAAATGATTCTTCATTTCCACTCCATCCATCATCATCTCCATTCTATATAAATGTAATTGTTTTTATTGATTGTGTCACTAATTAGTTTCTTTAATATTTTTGGAGGTGGAAAATGGAGAATGATCTTCATTACCAAACATAGCATAAGTTATTATATGTACTTAATTTTTACTTAATCCACCTATTAACCAAAACAGAGAGTTCAATGATGTTACTATGTAATATGGAAGTGGCTTTTAGCCAAATATTTTACAAATTTAATAAAAAATATTTCACAAATTTACTTCCATTTTTTAAACCAATTTTCTAAGACTTACTTTGCACTTTGGTATTGGTATATAATAGTAGCTCATAAGTCATAACCCCACCCTTAAACAAAAACAATAAAATCAAAATGAGAGTAACGCGTGTATTATTGGGTATATGGCCCTATATGCGGCTGGATTTTGATTTCTAAGTGTTTTTTTTTTTTTTTCAATAATAGAATCCCTTGGAATGAAATCTCGAGTCTAGATCACAAACCAAAATTCATCTAACTTATTAAATACAGAGAACAGATGACTAACAGTGCAAAATGGAAATACTTGAAAAAGAAAAAATTAAAGGGGAAAATAAACCAAGACCAAATGACCAATGTACAATCATCATTCAGAACAACAGATCAAGGAAGATTCAGGATTTAAAAAAAAAAAAAAAAAGGACTCAGAACAGATCAAAGCTTATTTTTATACAATTTCTTATTATTGTTTCCCATTATGAAACAGATCGATTAGTTTAACTCATCCTTCAAAAGTCCATGCTGAAGCCTTTGGCAGTCGACGAGATAAGCAAACCCGTAAGCCATATTCTTCAGAGTAGCCTCATGCAACTCCAAATTACAAGTAGCCGTAGCATCCGTCGAGAAAAACACCCTAAACCCTTTCACATACGCGTCGCGAGCTGTCGTTTCGCAGCACAGATTCGTCATAACACCCGCAATTATAACCTCCTCCACCCCTTTCTCCATCAGCATCTCCTTCAGGCGCGTGCTCTGGAACGCACTGTAGGTGTTCTTCTCCACCACCTCGCCGGCTTTCGTCAGCGGTCTGATCTCGGGTATTAGTTTCGATTCATAGGTGCCGTCGAATATGAGGTTGCCGTTCCACCACTCCCCGAGCATGCCGTGGTCCGCTGGGGACTTGTGAGAGTGGCGGGTGAAGAAAACAGGGATCGAAGCTCGTCGGCAGAGGTTGATTGTGGTGATTACCTCGTCGAGAATAGGCTTAGCCATAGGCAAAAATTCATTTTGCATGTCGATTACTAACAAAGCAGCGGTTTTGGGGTTTGGGTCTCGTTTCCTGATTTCGTATTTCTTGATACCGGAGTATTTTGATGAGGACGCCATTGATTTTGGTTTCAGAGGAGAATTTTGATTTTTGATACAGGGTATTTCGTTTTGCTGTCGTTTCTTCATAATTTCATATGAAATGGAAAAAATATATAGAGGGTTCTGGTCCTTGTGGACTTTTGCTTGATTGGTTGTTGTGGCACCTTTGTAATTTTAGCTTGATCGAGGGGCTCTTTCTTGATATCATATTTAGTAGGTGATACCAATCCTGGTATCAAATCTGGAAAATTGAAAATGGTTGGAAACATCAGAATCTTGATGAATCCATAATTGCCTAAAAGAAGAGGAGAAAAAATATGTTACCATATATTTTAGTTTTGGATAATTTCAAGGCTTTCACATGTAAGAGGTAAGACACTGGAATCACTTCCTAATGAAGTGATTTCATTCTCTTCAATTTCTTGATGAGAAGAAGAAAAGAAAAACAATGGCTTAGGAGGCATTTCAATGTCCTCCAAACGCCCACACAACATTTCCACCACTCTTTTCATGGAGGGACGATCTCTCACATTTATTTGGATGCACCATAATCCCACCATTAACATCTTCCTTTCTATTAAATAGTAACTTTCTTCCACCACAAAATCAGCTCTTTCCAACACATTCTTGTCTTCTATTATAAGTTTGTCATAAACCCATTCTGGAAAGTAATTAGTTTCTGCACTCCCTGATGTGCTTGTTGCTGCTTTGAAATGCTTCCTTCCGCCTACCATTTCCAATAGTACCATCCCAAAGCTATATACATCAGATTTATGAGAAGGGTTCCCCAGATTTCTCATGAAGATCTCAGGAGCAATGTATCCAATTGTTCCTCTTGCGCCTGTCATTGTGACATTGCTATGGTTCCGA
The DNA here is from genome assembly GCA_001974825.2 of Corchorus olitorius. NCBI lineage: Eukaryota > Viridiplantae > Streptophyta > Magnoliopsida > Malvales > Malvaceae > Corchorus > Corchorus olitorius. The sequence goes on from AWUE01021378.1 coordinate 10,679, forward strand.
GAGTATACTTTAGCTAATCCGAAATCCGAGATTTTGGGGTTGAAATTCTGGTCTAGAAGGATATTTTGAGGCTTTATGTCAAGATGCAAGATACGTGATTCGCAGCCATTGTGTAAGTACTCAACCCCCTGTGCCACTCCAATGGCGATTTCCATAAGCTTCGTCACTCCAAGTGAATGGCTCATTTCCTTTTCTAACTTTAGATGATCTGCTAATGACCCATTAGGCATGTATTCGTAAATAAGAGCTCGTTTGGAACCATCCCAACAGAAACCTAACAAGTTAATAACATTAACATGATGTATTCTACCAATGGTGGCAACTTCATTGATGAAATTGTCACCAACAATTTCTTCTGACTTCAACATTTTCACAGCAACGAAGCGACCGTCGAAGAATTTTCCCTTGTAGACATTACCATATCCTCCTTCACCTAGTTTATCCTTGAATCCGTTGGTCATCTTCTTGATATCGTTATAGGAGTAGTTGTTCAACAAATTCGATCGATACGTTTGAATGAATTCTTTGGCAGTTGTTCCATCTGAAGTGGTTTGGTTCTTCTCAAAAAGGTTACTAAAGATCAGTGAAGCTCTGTTCTTGTAGACAAGTAGGAGGATTACAATTAGAACAACAAATGAGCTTCCGGATGCAATACCTACGAAAATATAAAGTTAAGATTATCATGATTAGAAAGTAAATCAATTGAGATTAATAGACCAATCATTATTGACTTAATACCTTTTTGCCGCTGAACTAGAAGATTTGGACAATTTGTCAACTGAACTTTAAATTTGGACCCTTTTTAGTCCCTAATCCCTATTAGACAGTTGGCCTAACGACATCGTCATGCCGCTGATGTGGCATTGCCACATGGCACAAAATGTCATGTCAAATCAACCCTACCCATGTGGCATTGCCACGTCAGACCAAACCACTAACGTAGCAATACCACATTGCATTTTTGTGTCATGTGATAATGTCATGTCAGCAGCATGACGGTTACATTAGGCCAATTGTCTGATATGGACTAACAAGCACAAGGGTCCAAATTGAGAGTTCAGGAGACAAAATTAAAATTTAGGAGGCAAAACGTAAAAAACGTGCAAATTTCAGGGACAAAAAGGCATTAAGCCAATCATTATTTCGTGATTAGAAATAATTTTCTTATTCTCAAATATGATCATTAGGCCTTTTGCTGAATATTCAAAATCGATTATACTTCTAAACGAATTTATTATAGTACTATTTACCTATGATAAGCTTCTGCTGATTTGACTTTGTCCTGCAAGAACAGGTACAGAAACGAAATATATATGATCATCATCATTAAATTAAAGTTAACCCTCCAAAGAAAATTTTGACCTTCGGACAACTAAGTTAAACTCTCAAATTTAAGTTCATAATTTAACTACTGTTCTACTATTTAAGGTGATTGATAATAGCTAGGAAGAGGAGATTTTACTTGGTAGAGTTACAATCCGGTGAGTCCCGACAGAAGCAAACGACTTTTGTCCCGTCAAATCCACAGTGTCCACCTTTCATTTGGCAACTGGCGCACTCATTGGAAGTGTTCCATTGCAATGGAAACCCAGCAGCCAACGTTTTAGTCAACTGACTCCACTCAACATTCCGGCCGGCAAGTGCAACACTGGTATTTTTGAACATGATCAACACATCTGCAGTCGATGCAGGCACCATAAACAGCTTGCACTCTGTGGGCATTACGTCGAACAGAGGAGGCTCGATATCATTTCTCCACAAATAAAGCCGGTTTCCATCATCATTGCAACTGTAATCAGAAGAAATCTGATCCAGAAATTCTTGAGAAGGCTTGAGTTGACTTGGGCACCTGGCAAATGTCAAGTTAGTATTAGTCCAGTTAGGAAGAAGACCGAGGGCGTCGCTGTTAGCATAGACAGGAATCGTAAGGTTGCGCAGAGACTGGCATGAATTGGAATCGAAGTCCCGAATTAGATCGGAATCAACCAAGGTGATCAGATTCCATCCTTCTTGATTGTTAGTCTGGTTAAGGTTAAGGAAAATGTTTTTAACTTGGTAGAGTCTGCCGGAGAGCATGAGCTTGGGAACAGGGGAAGATTCCTGTTGGTCACAAGTGATTTGGTAGCCAGGGATGCCGCAGTTTATGGGGCCTGATGACCCAAAAGTGCTTTGATCGGAGAAGGGGAAGGGGAAGGTGATGTCGCCACATTTGAAAGGGGAACAAAGATTGTAGTAATTTTCGTTTTGGGATAGGATTAGGACAGGGAAAGTTAAGCTGAGGATTATGCTTGACAAGATTTTGGTCGGAATATTGATCATGGCGCGGATGAGATTTGAGAACCAGGCGGGCTGGCTCTGGCTGCCGTGTTTGCATACGTTTTCTTTATCATTTGAGTATTATTAGTTTGATTATTTCTTGATTTGTTTAGGAACGACTTTTCAAGTCAACCACAATTTGGACAGACATTTTATATCCATTGAGTTGGTATAAAATTGAATTTGGACTATTCTCAACATAAACAAATTGAATTTAAGACTTTTCTTAGTAATAAAACCTCCATCATAATCATAATCATAATCATAATCATAATAAATAACACCTCCCTTACATGCCACAATTGTTTTTTGCAAGTCACCCTAAAAAAATTGTTGTTGCTCAAAAGTGGGAAAAATATTTAGTTTTTGCTAATTGCTCCAACATTTACAGTTTCTTATCATCAAAGAACTCAAGCTTTTAATTGTAACAAATAGGGGTCTAAGATTTAGTACTAATGCTTAAGTGTTAAACTCTTGTATAGTAGTATATTAGTATGTGATTTCTTTTTCTGAAGAAATTTATATCATGCATGTGATCTGATTCATCATTCATGTCACTGTAAAGCACAACAATTTGTGCTCCAATTGTTAATAATAATAACTGTGAATTTTTGTCGCTCTAATTAAATCCTGAATTATCACTAAACACTTGCATATAAATAATGAGGAAAGTTAATTTCATCCAAAAAAGCATGTGATAGTAAGAAGAATTATCAAGAATTGGAAGTAACTTCATGTACCAAAAAGACAAAAAAAAGAAAAGAAAAAGAAAGTAAGTTATAAAGCCATAAATAAAATCATGAAATAAAATGATGCTATAGATTATCCAGAATTGGTGGGGCTCAAAGATTGGCCCAGACGTGTTCGACAGGGGAGTCGGGTCCATCAACAGGCATTACGAACCCAAAATTGTGAAGAACAATTAGAAACGTGGCAGCATCTTAGTGGTAGATGCTTTTGATTAAACTCCGAGCTGCCTTCCTTACACTGCAGAAGTCTCTAGACGTAGGAGGGCCAGGGCCAGGGCCATTTCCAGAGACTTCATCGTCGTCGTCATTTAGATTCGCCTGCCCTGGACCAAAGTAGCAGAGCAATAAATAAATCGTATCTATTTTAAGCCCTGTTGCGTTAAGATTGGTGCAGTGCAGTGCCGTGGCGCATTGTGAAGATGTCGTACCTGTTTACCTCACCTGCACTCGGGTTGGGCAGTGGATCAGGCCATCCTCGCCGAGGAAGAACGCGTCGTCATCATCCGTTTCGGCCATGATTGGGATGAAACCTGCATGCAGGTTAATTAGCTTTTCTACACCCCTACCTCTCCTCTATTTTCAATTTTCATTCTGTAAAATACTATTGTTGATCATATATTATTTTGGGCCTAAGGCCCACAAGCAACCAAGGCCCATGCCTCTAAGGTATATATAAATAGCCAAGGTATGACCATCTACCTCATAAGCTCGATCATGCTCCACCACACTCTACCATACACACAACACTGAAAGTGGACCTCACTGACTTGACCGTCGGAGGAGGTCCCCCCTCAAACACCACAGGGAGACCTCTCTTTAACGGTTTACTCTCTTGCAGGCCTCGTTCGGAGCTCGATCTATGTGATGCCGATCGTCAGTATATTTTTGGCATCAACATTTTGGCGCCGTCTGTGGGAACCTTGAACGAATCGCTATGAGCTCTCCGAGTGAAGTAGCGCAGACGGGCAAGGTACCTCCGAGCCTCTCGCTCGGAATTCGAAACATAGAGCTTTTTCCTGGTACCCCAAGCAATTTACTCTTAAAGGATGCAACACCGGATGGAACCCCTACCGGGGTAGATGATCGAGTAGCGTTTCAAACAGACCCGACCATCACTCCACCATCTATGGATCTCATACTTAGGTACGACGCCTCCACGGGAACGTACAGGCCTCAGCCGATTCCACCGACTGACTCTACCGCGCAAGAGCACGTTGGAACTTCGGATCCAAGGAGAGACGCCCGGACGTCACTGGGAGGCAGGACACCGGGACAGGATGCTGACATCCCCCGAGTGAACCCTCCAGTGGACGAACGCGATCTCCTTATTGCTAAGTTGAGGGCAGAGAAGTCCCAAGCTGAACACCAAGCAATGGAGGTAATGGCTAGAGAGAAAGCTATTTTGGAAAGGGAGAAAATAGCTCTAGCCGAGGCTCAAAGTGCAAAAGAACGGGCGGCCGCTCTCGAGGCAGCATGGCATCAGAAGGCTCACTCTCGCCAAGACGAGCAGAACAGGCGCCCTCTTCCTCAGAATGTCTGGACCAAAGAAGGTGGGAAGTAGCTGCCT
>AWUE01021379.1:0-16202 GCA_001974825.2 Corchorus olitorius
CCAAGGAGAGACGCCCGGACGTCACNGGGACGGCAGGACACCGGGACAGGATGGCTGACATCCCCCGAGTGAACCCTCCAGTGGACGAACGCGATCTCCTTATTGCTAAGTTGAGGGCAGAGAAGTCCCAAGCTGAACACCAAGCAATGGAGGTAATGGCTAGAGAGAAAGCTATTTTGGAAAGGGAGAAAATAGCTCTAGCCGAGGCTCAAAGTGCAAAAGAACGGGCGGCCGCTCTCGAGGCAGCATGGCATCAGAAGGCTCACTCTCGCCAAGACGAGCAGAACAGGCGCCCTCTTCCTCAGAATGTCTGGACCAAAGAAGGTGGGAAGTAGCTGCCTTCTGTGATCGAAGTAAGTAGTGACAAAGAAAGAGCTGATGAGAGTGTGGCCCCCAAAGATAAAGTTCAGACCCGGGCTGACGACCGAGCTAAGCCAAAATCCCGAAGGGAGGGTGACGAGGACCGTCACACTCGCAAGTCGGACAAAGCTTCTTCACGCCCAAGCTCAAAGGGCAAGGAGGTGTCGAAGGCACGGGCACAAAAGGAAAGCTCAAAATCAGTGATCAGCGAGGCGCAGATTGCACAGATAGTGAAGGAGCAATTGAAAAAACTTACCAAGAGGAAGGGTGACGAGTTACAACCCTTAGAGGAAATCTCCAGAGAACCTTCCCCACTCTCCTTGGTAATCCGTCAAGTGATAGTTCCCCCGCACATTAAACACTCAAAGGAGAAGTACGACGGGACAGGGGACCCGAAACAACATGTGAGCCATTTTAGGGAGATCATGTCAATACAACAGGCATCGGACGTGGTAATGTGCAGACTCTTCCCCCTCACTTTGGGGGATATTGCCCAAAGGTGGTTCTACAGGCTGGAAGACGGGGTAATCACGAACTTTGAAAAGCTAGCCTTAATGTTTGAGGCGGGCTTCAACAGCAGAGTCCAGAAGGGGAAGACCATCAGATACCTAAGGACCATTAGACAGCAGCAAGGCGAAAGGCTTTCTGGATATGTAAAGCGTTTTAGTGAGGCCCACATTCAGGTGGACGACCTGGCTGATAAAGATGCTGTTGAGATCTTCATGGACGGACTCTTGCATAAAAGCTCCGCTATTCCTTGGGCGAGCGACCACCAAAAAGACCGAAAGACTGTTTTGACAGAGCTAAAATCTATGATGAGACAGACATATGCATGGCTTACATAGATGGATTGCAACCCGAGTCCAACACTGACAAACAGCTATTTGACCAAAGAACAGTAGGAACAAAAAGCCCACCAAGGGAAAACCGGCGATCCCCACGAAGGGATAGGGACAAGAGAGGTGGTAGGCACAACTCTGATGATCGTCATAAGGAACCAACATACCATAACTACACAGCACTCTCAGACTCCCGAACAGCCATACTGCATGCGTTTTCAAACAGCGCACTTGCTAAGAAAGTCAAATGGCCAGCTCCTTCCTCAAAACCCACTCAGAGACAAAGGCAGTCTGGGAAAAGGTGCGAGTTCCACCGGAGCGAAGGTCATAACACTGAAGACTGTTCTCATTTGCGAAATGTCATAGAGGACCTCATTCGACGGGGTTACTTGAAAGACAAGATAAGGATGGAGCCTCCACAGAAGAAAGACGAAGTTCGCAGGGCTCAGAGTGTGCATGATCGTCTCGAATATCCCGAGAACCCAGTGCAACGTCCCAAGGAGAAAGGGCATATTTATACGATCATTGGGGCTACAGAAGAATGGGCCACCTTAGAGAGCAAGAGGAAAAACCATATGCGGCAAGTCTTATCGTTGGGCACCAAGCCCCCAACTACGACGAACGTTAAACCAGATTGGGCTATTTCGTTCGATAGCCATGAAGCTGCTGACTATGGATGTGATGGGAGTGACCCCATTGTTGTGACTGCAATGATCGCAAATTACACAACAGAGAGGATACTAGTCGACTCTGGAGTGCAGTAGACATACTAATGTATGATACCTTTAAACAGTACGGTCTGTCTGATGAGAGGCTCAAACCCACAGCTCCGATATATGGGTTTGACCTGCTGCCAATACCTACCAAAGGAAAGGTCGATTTTACAATCTACCTAGGAGATGGAACTCATGTCCTCAATTCCAATTATCGGGAGGCCATTAATGAAGAGGGCCCAGATGGTAGAAGCGGTCTACTGTCAGACCGTCAAATTCCCAACTCCAACTGGGGTCAGATACATGCGAACAGATTTGGTAACAGCCCGAAGGTGTCATGTGAACTCCCTTAGGTTACCAACCCGGGACAGGACTAAAATCCGTGTGGGAGAAGTGATGTCTAACAAATTGGCTGGGGGGCAACCCTCAAGTTCGTCTGATGCAACTGACATGGAAATATGCGTCTTGGCAGCCGACGCAGAAGAACTAGCAAGGGAAAACTCTGACCCCACAAAGACAGCGGATGGGGAAACTTCCATCCCCGAACCTGTCAAGTTGGCGGACGGAGGAGGCCCTCAGCAGATAACGGCGGAAGTAACTCTGAAAAGCCACTCTCAGGTCAATACACTTAATACTAGGGATGAACCCAGGATACCTAAACCAGAGCCCGCTGATAAGCCTATAAAGGTCGTCCTACGAGCGGACATACCAGATGGCACCACGCAGATCAGTTCAAAGCTAGGCCCTGACGAACAGTTAGACTTGGCAGAATTCCTCCAAGATAACGTGGACATCTTTGCATGATCGGCGGCAGAAATGCCAGGCATAAGCCTAGCTATCATGAGCCATCACCTTAATGTTGACCCGACATTCAAACCTATCAAGCAGAAGAAGCGTCAATTTTCTTCGGAAAAAATAGCTGCAATAAGGGAAGAGGTAGACGAGCTCCTGAAAGCTAACTTTATCAGGGAAGTACAGTACCCAGAGTGGGTCTCGAACGTCGTCTTGGTGAAGAAGGCTAACGGGAAATGGAGAATGTGTATGGACTTCACAAACCTGAATAAAGCGTGCCCGAAAGACAGCTTCCCACTCCCTTCTATAGATCGTCTGGTAGACGCGTCATCAGGAAATAAGCTGCTCAGCTTCATGGATGCCTTCTCGGGGTATAACCAGATTCCTATGAACCCAGAGGATTCAGAGAAGACATCTTTTGTCACAGAAGACGGGCTATATTGTTAAATGTGATGCCCTTCGGGTTGAAGAACACCGGGGCCACGTACTAAAGACTAGTCAACAAGGTCTTCAAAGATATGATAGGAAAATCAATGGAAGTCTATGTAGATGATATGTTGGTGAAGAGCTCCACAATGCAACAACACCTGGACGACCTATCGGAATGCTTTGACTATTTGAGAGCTTACCATATGAAGCTCAATCCTTCGAAGTGCACGTTTGGCGTTGAAGCGGGAAAATTCCTAGGGTTCATGGTTTCGAGCAGAGGGATAGAGGCGAACCCAGAGAAGGTACAGGCGATCTTGAACATGAAGCCACCTGAGTCAGTTAAAGAAATTCAGAGCCTGACAGGACACGTAGCAGCACTAAATAGGTTCGTCTCTAAGTCGGCGGAAAAGTGCCTACCATTCTTCCGACTGTTACGAACGCGATCCAGATTCACTTGGACGCCCGAGTGCCAAAAAGCTTTTGAACAGTTAAAAGCTTACCTCAGTTCTCCACCTTTGTTAACAAGGCCAAATGAAGGAGAAGAGCTGTACATATATTTGGCGGCATCCGACGAAACGGTGGCTGCGGTATTGGTCAAGGAGACAAGCAAGGGGCAGATGCCAATCTACTATGTGAGTAGAATACTACAAGGAGGAGAGACGAACTACTCCAAGATTGAGAAGCTAGCTTTTGCTTTGGTGGTAGCTTCCAGGAGACTGAGGCGTTACTTCCACTCGCATAAAGTGGTAGTACTAACAAACTAGCCTCTTAAGGACGTCCTCCAAAAAGTTGACCTCTCTGGGAGACTCCTTAAATGGAACGTGGAGCTCAGTGAATTTGGGATAGAGTACCAACCAAGGAAGGCCATAAAAGCCCAAGCCTTGGCTGATTTTGTCGCTGAATGCACTTTCTGCAAAGAACCTCCCCTGATGATAGACTCAACAGACAAAGGAAAAGCCCCAATATCGGCTGCCGACCTCCCCAGTACGTCTGCTGAAGCCTCTAAAGGAACCCCACAAGAATACTGGCAGTTGTTCGTCGATGGTTCGTCGGTACAAAAAGGAGCAGGGGTAGGAGTACTGTTAATATCTCCTGAGCAGCAAGAATTTCAGTACTGCCTAACGTTCGGGTATCCCCTCTCCAACAATGCGGCAGAATATGAAGCCCTCCTAACCGGTTTAGAAATGGCAGAACGTCACTGACTTGACCGTCGGAGGAGGTCCCTCCTCAAACACCACAGGGGGACCTCTCTTTAACGGTTTACTCTCTTGCAGGCCTCGTTCGGAGCTCGATCTATGTGATGCCGATCATCGGTATATTTTTGGCATCAACATTTTGGCGCCGTCTGTGGGAACCGAGCAAAAAGCTTTGCTCTTTCCGGTTAACTTTTAGCTCCGACGACTGTCTATTTGAGATCTCAACGAAATTCGGCCATCCTCTTGGTGAACCACCACCACCATCGGATTCCCCTCGACGAGACGAGTCAACCATCAAATTTTCATCCAGATCCACCTCCGGAGTTGGCCGCACGCGCCGCTGCGGACTCTCTCCTCTTCATCGGCTGTTGAGCCAGATCTACGCGAATCCGGGAACTGCCTTGCAACACCGCCAGCACCAGAAGGGCGGCGACACCGAGACGAATCCGCCGTTCAAATTTCACGCCAAACCGACGTGGGACGCGCCGCCACGCGCCGCTGGAGTGCCGGTCGTCATGTTCACGCGCCGTCACACGCCGAGTAGCCAACTGAATCAGATCTGCCACGTGGCTCAATCCTATTGCGCCACGTCATCAGTTTCTGACGCCTATGCCACCTCATCATGCCTCGTCAGCAAAGCCACATCAGCAAGTCCAACCAACCAGAGATCGCCACGTGGCAAACAGTCAACAAACTCGGCGAATCAGAACGCGCCACGTGGCGCACACGTCAGTGAGTTGACTTTGACCTTCCGCCAGACCGTTGACTAAACCGGTTCGAACCAGAAATTTGACTGACCGGTTCGACTCAAACCAAGCCGGTTTGCAGAAAATTTAGACTGGTTCCTAAGGTTTCCGAGTGTCCTCTTTCCGATTTGGAGGTCAGATTCGGCTAATTCTATCTCGATTATTGTGCAACATTAAAATGCCATATTTACTATTATCTATATGCATGAATTAAACTGTCAGCATTAGTTACGTTCGTCCGGACCTTGGTACTAGAACGACGAGCGTCTTGGATCATGGTAAATGAACGGCTTCGTCTTGGACATTGGCACATGAACGAAGAACGTCCTGGACATTGCCAAATGAACACGAACGCCCTGGACATTACCATCGGAACACGTTCGTCCTGGACTTTGCCACAGGAACGACGAACGCTAGGATCTTCATTTGAGCATGTTTACTCGATCCATTGTTTTTCGGTAGTAGTACATGCCTAATGCATACCTTTCTTCCATTTACTAATAACATATTGGTTTATTCAATGCATGGGAGCCTCATTTGATCATCCACGGCCGTAAGACCCCAGGACGGGCCGTAAGACCGAAGAGCATCATCAACGTCGAAGAAACCCCCAGTCAAGCAGAGAGCCGGATCACCATTTTTCATTATCGGCAATAAGGCCCCTGGTTGGCAATAAGACCGATCGACGCTTCGATTGAACTCCACTCAGCACATCAACTAAGGTGCATCCAAGAGGTCCATTCGTTCTCTTTGGGAAAGTGCCGAATGAAACGCAAGCGGTCGTCACGCCTCTTCAGGCTCACCACCGACAGGGTAGCACACCCCACGACTCTCCTCCAAACGCCTTTTCAGGCCCGCCATCGACAGGAAGTTGCAAAAAAAGCGGCTTGCATTCATTTGCCACGCTTTGGGCACTACACCTCATCATTTGACACCCTTGACTTCTCATTCGGTACTCCCACATGACGAACGTCTTCGGATCTCTCGGGACGCCTTGGATGCCACATTTGGACTCCGCAATTGAGTATAAACTAATATGACGAACGTCTCCGAACTCTCAGAACACTGAAAAAGGTAAGTCGCTCGTTCGACCATTTTATGATCGCTCTCACGACTGGGGGGCAATTGTTGATCATATATTATTTTGGGCCTAAAGCCCACAAGCAACCAAGGCCCATGCCTCTAAGGTATATATAAATAGCCAAGGTATGACCATCTACCTCATAAGCTCGATCATACTCCACCACACTCCACCATACACACAACACTGAAAGTGGACCTCACTGACTTGACCGTCGGAGGAGGTCCCCCCTCAAACACCACAGGGGGACCTCTCTTTAACGGTTTACTCTCTTGCAGGTCTCGTTCGGAGCTCGATCTATGTGATGCCGATCGTCGGTATATTTTTGGCATCAACAACTATCAATATATATATATATATGTTTTTATTATTTCTCCTATTGCATTACATTATATAAATTTGATTCTGTAGAGATTAAATTAACTAACCTAGAATTTTGAATGAAAGTTTCCCTTTCTATTAGGCATTAATCATGATGATAAACTGGGTGGTTTGGAAATGGTATGTTTGTGAATGGAAATTCTGGATGCATGCGTTTTATTCTATAGTTCTTTAAGATATACTTTTAGAAAAATGAAATCGATGGATTTAGTGCAAGGAAATGTCCTTGAGTTTGTGACAAGAAAAAAAATATTGAAAAAACTTTCGACTTCGAATTTGTCTTAACTAATGTAAGTATAATGTAAGTATGTAACAACTCTGATGCATTGGTTCTCTTCTTGTTATATGGTTGGATACTTGTCATTCATCCCTAAGAATTAGATTCAGTTCCGGTATCATTCATTCTGAAGAAAAAAAAATATTGATGCCCAAAAAATGTAAGCTATTTAACTCTAGTACTGCTTTCACTCGTGAAAGGGGAAAAAAAAAGTATTAAAAAAAAGGGCATTTTTCAAGGTACATGGTTAATGGGTTGTGCCCAAAATTGTGGGTTAGGTCCTAATTCTGCTGGTTTCAGTTTCAACTTCAACAGAGGTTTTAGTTTTGAGCCCAAATCATCAAATTTAATTTATAAAGAATTATTCTGCTGGTCCAATCACCAGAGTCCAATATATTTAGAGATGGCCCACGAATACTAAACGCTGCGTTGGGTATGCTAGATTAGATTGTACTATATAGGTATTGGTGGTGGGCGTCTGCGTTGCGTCAACGCATTGTTCTTAGCTAATCCTATTCCTAGTTCCTACCGACATTTCAACACGTTCTTGGTTTAGGGTTTGAGACCAAAACTTAGGAGGGGAAAAGCATATCAGTGGAAAAAGGAAATTTATACACTCCGTCTCCGGGGAGAGAGAAGGGAAGAGAGGTAACTAAGGAACGATGTCGTATCTGCTACCGCATCTGCACTCCGGATGGGCTGTAGATCAGGCCATCCTGGCCGAGGAGGAGCGTCTCGTGGTCATCCGATTCGGCCACGATTGGGACGAAACCTGCATGCAGGTACCCACACCTCCTTCTCGCTCTTTCTGAATCGCTTTTTAAATTCAATTCTACTTTGTCCAGGGAAATTTCTTTCTATTCCTGGATTTTCTTGTTAGAGAAGCATTTGTGCCATCTTTATTGTTTAATCTCAGTTTGAATTAGCAAAGCTTTTTAATAAACCCTATGTTCACTGAATGTTTGATCATTTTCGTCAATTTTCTATGGAGCATGAAAAAAAAAACAATTCTTTTCCTTGGAGAATTAGGAATTAAGTTTATTCTGTTGGGGGTACTGATTGTTTATAGTAGTAGTTCATTATGGGCAATTCGTAAATTTGGGTATTGCATAACTAAATAGACAGTAATGAAAACATAAGAGTTTCACAATTGCGATAGGTTCTTCTGCAATACTAGTCTAGGTCGTTGCTTTCGATTGCTTTCAATTTGCTCTTTAGATTCTTTGCAGTACATGTTTGACAACAGCCTGCCCCATCCTGTATTGCCTTGTGCATCACTTCTCTGATTTGTTCCAAGTGAATTGCGCATTAGTCACACAGATGCCATGATTAGGAAGCTGCTTGAGAAGCAGTTATGTTTTTGCTCTCCTCCTACCAATGCAACATTTCCTTCTTGGTTCTTTATGTTATATCTTCTGCTCCTTTTATGCTTAAAGAACTCTAAATTTTACAAATCCATGCGAAATTTCTATAATTTTGTTTGGTCAAAATGTCTGTTATTTGGAGTTTGTGAAGTAGAATGACAGATATCTATTATGTGGTTTCTTGGACATTTCTAATGGAATGTCAGATATCTATCATGTTGCTTTTCTGAAATTCCCAGTTTTGGTCCCTCATGAGTTTGACAGCATTTTTCAAAATGATTTAATTCGTTGCAATTCAATCAAGAATATTTGGACATAAAACCAAAATTGGTGTTTGGTACTATTACTATCTACTATTTTACTATGGATGTTGCTTTGGCTGTTGAAAAAATTTTTCATTGAGCCAATCATTTAGTTGTGTTTGTAAAAGTTAGAATCTTCTGTGAGTGAGCAAGAAGGAAAAATAGGTAGCTCTTGATAAAGCTGTCATCTTCTTGTTAAGCCCAACCATTTAGCTGAATATGAAGTTAAATTCTTCTTTAAGGGGCAAAAAGGAAAGAGAGCTATTGCTTGAACTACAAGACTAAATTGTCCACCTTTTTACTAAATGAGTGCAGTAGTCAATGAGTTCCATTATCACTTTTTAGTATATATTTCAGTTTTCACCTTTCTGTTTATTTTATTAATGCCCTCTGCTAAAGTATGTGATTAGAGCTATATATTCGGTGGCTGTTTTACAATGCTTGAAATAGATTTTTAGTCTGTGCCTATGGGCATAATAGAGCAAGGCTTTTGTTACGCTAATATTCTGGTTGTCAACTTTGGCTCTGTGTATGCATGTGCAAGGACTTTTAATAGATTTATGAGTGCACTCTGCCTTTTCTTGTGGCTTGCATATTAGGAAACTGCATTTTCTGTCATCATTTAATTCAACATGAGACTTTCTTATGCTTTGTTATTGACTTGCTTTTCGTTCTTTTCGAATGAGAAAATAATAATCTGTGGTCAATTATTTGATTGGGTTTATGTTTTCAGATGGATGAGGTGCTTGCTTCAGTTGCCGAAACAATAAAGAACTTTGCAGTGATATATCTTGTGGACATAACGGAAGTGCCTGATTTTAACACAATGTATGAGCTATACGATCCATCTACAGTCATGTTCTTCTTCAGAAACAAGCATATTATGATTGATCTTGGCACTGGAAACAACAATAAGATTAACTGGGCTATGAAGGACAAGCAGGAGTTCATAGACATTGTTGAGACTGTATACCGTGGGGCAAGGAAGGGTCGTGGTCTAGTAATTGCTCCGAAAGATTACTCTACTAAGTACCGCTACTGATTATTCTTGCAAGCTGTAGTTGATCAGTAAGATTTGATCATCTCTTGCAAATTTGATGCAAACTAGTTTCATCAGATATTATTTACATGTAAATGCATTCGCAGTGCTTGCATGAATGTGGAGGATATTCACCTTATTGTAATATAATATTCAAGATGAATGTTTGGAACCTTTGTTGTGTTAATGATCATGTTTGCCATTAAAGCATCTTGTGCTTTAAACATTAATTATTATAGTGCCACACTGCTAGCAAATTGATTGTCTGTTAGTAAGCAAGTTCTGTTGCTCAAGGTGAAAGCAGGGTTAATTAGCATCTACTTTTGGATCAATTGGAATCACTTGAGGCCCAATGAGAAGTTCACATACGGATTAGGCCCAAATTCAATACTTCTTCCAACAAATGAAGCTCCACTTTCATTGTCTTGTCTCCTGGTCTAGTTCAACTCTTCATTACTCGGTCTCTAGTCTCCCTGTTTTGCAAAGTGCAGAGGAGAGGGTGCAATCTTTCTCTCTTTCGCAACGGCTCCAGTTCCTCCAAATGGTACCCAACCCCTCTCTTTCTTCTTCTTCTTCTTCTTCTTCTTCTTTGCTTTCCATTTCTTGCATTTTCAATATTAAAGTCCAAATCTTTCTGTTTTGTTCCCAATGAATGATTGTCTGAATTGGTTTTGGTTTCTTTCTATTAAATTCATATATATATTCCTAACTCCCATGATTTAGGTCTTTGGGTGATTACAAACAATATAGTCATGAGTGACCATGTTTGAGATGAAATAACCTTATTCTTAATGATAGTAATTTGTAGTATAATTAGTTTAGAGGTTCTTATTCAATGATAACACACGCATGTCCTTGTACTGAAAAGAGCAACATAGAATGGAAACAAAAGGAAAACTTTAGACATATGCTGTTTGAATCTTAAACTGGGCAAAGAAGAAAAATGACGCCCCAAAACAGCAGAGCATATACAGATACAATAGCCATATTTGAAAAGAAACAACCTGATGTCTTTGCAGTTTCAACAATATTGCAACTCCTTGAAAGTGGCCGGCCACAAAGGCAAGGATTGCCTAAATAACTATCATTAACAAATGTATTGAATTGATTTCCCTGTGGTATTGGGCCCGATAGATTGTTGAAAGAAACGTTAATAATTGCAAGATACGTTAAATCAGTTAGCTCTGAAGGTAATTTTCCGAAGAACTTGTTTTGGGAAAGATCTAGGGCTTCTAAATTTGTCAAGTTAGCGAATGATATGGGTATTTCTCCAGTGAAAAGGTTATTGGAGATGTTGAGAACCCTCAGGCTGATCAGGTGCGTCATTTCAATGGGAATTGTTCCTTCCAGTCTGTTTGAAGATATATCTAGCAAACGAAGATAAGAAAAGATTCCTTTCCAATTTACCATCTCAAAATTCACCCTGAATTCCATTTCAGGATATGAAGGGTATTCAAGCTCTTCTGTGCAAGAAGTAATGTTGTCAAGACACGTCGGAATTTTCCCTGATAGATTATTTCCCGAAAGATCTAAACTACGTAAATGCCTCATTTGGCACAGTTGGTGCGGTATTGGCCCTTCAAAACGGTTTCCTCCTCCCAGGAGCAGTGCTCTTAACTGAGGAAGCGCTGGGAAGTCTGATATCAGCTCACCTGACAAATCATTATTCTGAATATCAACAATTAGCAAGTTCATGCTCTTGGATAGGCTGATTGGGAATGTTCCAGAGAAATCATTGTCTGACATGTCCAGGGTCAGAAGTTGGTTCATTCTACCCAAGGATGGTGGTAATTTCCCATTGAAGCTGTTGAAAGAAACATTTAGATAATGCAACTGCGGAAAAATCCGACCAACATCATCAGGTAATTCCCCATGTAAGAAATTGTCGGAGATGTCGAGTGCAGGAGCTGTGAGCTTATGTTGTGAAGGGTCTCAGGGAATGTACCGCTCAAGTTGTTGCCTCTTATCCATAGTTCGGAAGTGACATTGTACAGCAGCCAGGATGGAATGTTCCCCTCCAGTGAATTGTAGGATAAATCCAGGGATCGCAGGTGGTGCTGTTTGGAGAGGAAGCTGGGGATTCTCTTAAGGTTACAACCACCTAACTTGAGTGCAATCAGGCTGAAAGATGGAAACCAGCTGGGGGACTCAGGCTCTACTTCCAAGTTGGTAGTGTATGATATGTCAAGGTTACGGAGTGTTGATAAGTTGGCAAAAATGGAAAGTGAAATCCTGCCTTTGAATTGATTTCTTGACAAAATAAGTGACTCAATGCTTGTCAAGTTATGAATCAACACAGAAGGAAAAGAACCTTTGAATTCATTGTTAGAGAGATCTAAATATTCCAGTGAAGTCATATTACCCAAGCATGCAGGTATGTTTCCTGTCAGCTTGTTATCTGACAGCAGGAGTTCAGTGCTGGAGAGATTCTCACAAAGGCAGTTGGAAATATTACCTCGTAACTTGTTATTGGACAAGTCTAAAGAATAAAGTGAAGGCAATTTCCCCCAGCAGAGTTGAGAACCATCTCTTATAGAGTTGTCCCGGAGATCCAACTTCTGAAGCTGCTTGAGTTTGTTAAGCTCTGAAGAGTTTAAACCATAATTAGCATCAGTTTATGTTAAAAATGTTTAATCCAAATTTATACAGGCTAAAAGCTATTGCATATTGTAAGACAAAGATTGAAGTAACAGAATCTACCATGCCGTGCTGTGAATCCTCCAATATGATTGCCAGGCAAGACAAGTTGTTTCAGGTCCTTAAACTGTGCAAATAAGGAAGCATTTGGATACCAGTGTTCAGACAAGCTTGGATCCCTTTTCCGGATGATGTTAATAAAAATGACACGAGTGGTTGAAACATTGCATATGACACACTCCCACTGGCAACAGTCTTCTCCATACCAGTTTGGGAAAGCATTTCCTTCCGGGCTGTTTATTGAGCTTTTGATTTGTAGAAGAGCATTCCTTTCTTCCTCCATGCACCCTCGGCTGTGAAGGCATAGAAGCGAAAGAAGGAAGCACCTATAGATAGCTAAGAATTCCATTGTGAGAATGAAACTGAGTTGATGTATCAGAAGCAGCTTCAATCTCTGTATGATCTTTAGCATACCATTGCCCCAGTCCTCACGCTAACTGCTTTTAGTCTTCGCAAGGCAATAATTTGACTAAGACTATTTTGCTGGATGCTGGGACACTCAGAAAAGGGTCCAAGGAAAGGGATGGAAGCGCGAAAGTTGATTTTTCCACAAATCAATAACAACAAATGGAGAAAATAAGGTCCACGCGGATTTTTCTAATAATTAAGGGGACAAAAGCGATGGATTTGGGAAATGTTCCTCTCTGCTCTTTATGATTCACAGTAAAAAGGGTCCATAGCATAGGTTTAACTTTGGCTTGTGAAGTTTCTCAGAGAAAATGATGTTGGACTGCTAATAATAGAGGGAGAAAATAAGTTTAGAATTTCTTATTAGTTTAGTTTGGATGAGGACGGACTAGAAATAATGACCATAATAATATCTAGTACAGAGGAGCAACGGGGTCCTTACTTCTCACCACTGCCGTTGCCAATTTACTTTCATTGTCTAAAGTCTAAACAATTAGGTTGCTTGAAATTTTGACTAGTTGAACTTTTCCATCAAAGTATGCCGTTCAAAGGAGGTTTCATTTGAGAGTTGGCACTCGATTTAGTAGAAAAGGAGTTAAGAGATCACATAGGTGGTTAGAATCATTGGTCATATCAATATGAACAATTTCTCTGCAGATAGCATGCTGCTGTTTTTGTTCATAGCGACAATAATCTGTTTCAAAGTTGGATGCTGCCAAGATTGTTTGGATGAGGAGAGAACGGCTCTTCAGAAAATCATAGAATCTATGGACTATGAATATGAATATGTTTCTGATAATTGTTGCAGGTGGGAAACAGTTCAATGTAGCCCCACAACCTCTCACGTGATCATAGCTTCCTTTGACTATATGAGGAAAGATGAATATCCATGGATACTGGATATGGGTTTGTTTTCTGAACTTAAGGAATTGCAGGAACTGCATCTACAAGGGAATCATATCAGTGAACTGATTAACCCCAGCGGTGAGGTTCTCATAGTTCTTCTGTTTTAAGTCTTCATTGCTGTTGCATTAATGGCTATATATGTTTTATTTTCTTACTAATATGTTGACTTCTTATGCAGCAATATGCGAACTCGTTCATTTACAAGTGCTGGATCTTTCAGTTAATTCGATTGAAGATGCTGCGCAGCCATGTTGGGTCAGTATGCCATCACTCAGAACTCTGGATTTGTCTAGGAACCAATTTCAGGGAAAACTTACCTCATTCCTTGCTAATATGTCGAAAGTTGAGTCCATTGATGTTTCTTATAATCATTTTGAAGGCCTTCTGCCATTGTCCATTTTTGCAAATCTTTCTAAGCTTAGTCATCTGGATTTGTCATACAATAATGGATTAGAAGTCGAAACTGAAAGTCCAATTTGGCAGCCTTCTTTCCAAATACAGAACTTGTTTTTAGCAGGATGCAACCTGAATCGTCAAAGGGGTCATATCATTCCTAGTTTCCTCATTACCCAACATAACTTGCAAATTGTAGATTTATCTAGCAACTCCCTTGTAGGAAAATTTCCCACTTGGATGCTTCATAATGTTTCTTCTGTATTGAGACTGAGAAGCAATGCTTTTGTAGGCGAGTTGCCTCTAAACCATCCATATACAAATTACACTCTTGTTGAGCTTGATATCTCTGATAATTGTTTTGTTGGGAACTTGCCCTCAAACATCAATGTAGTTTTCCCCAAGCTGTTTCGCTTCAATGCATCGTCTAACCAATTTTCCGGTAGCATTCTCCCTTCTTTTGGTGAAATGGAAAACCTGGAACACTTGGACTTGTCTAACAATCTTTTCTCTGGAGTAGTCCCAGTTGGCCTAACCAATTCCCCATTATGGTACTTGAATCTGTCGAACAATAGCTTGGAAGGTGAGCTGCTTCCAGAGAATTGCAGTCTGCCGAATCTGACATGGTTGCTGCTTCACCATAATTTCTTTTTGGGGAATTTGCCAGCTTGCTTGTCAAGAAGTCCAGATTTGATGCTGCTAGATGTACGGCATAACAATCTGTTTGGGACCATCTCAAATCTACCAGTTTTGGAGCACTTGGGAGCACTTCTTCTTGGATCAAATCAATTTGGAGGACATATTCCTAGACAACTATGCCAAATGCAAATGTTGCAGTTCTTAGATTTCTCCAAGAATAAGTTCGCAGGGAACATTCCTTCTTGCCCCAGAAACAATTTGTTCTGGAGAAAGAAGCTCCAAGCCAACTCATGGGTTCCAGTTGATTTCGCCACCAAGGGGAATTCATATTTGTACCAAGGTATCCCTCTTACTCTCATGACCGGGATTGATTTTTCATCTAATGAATTGGCTGGCAACATTCCGGATGAGATTGGTGAATTGACAGAACTGCATTCTTTGAACCTGTCACATAATCTTTTAACAGGTCACATTCCAACAACTTTAAAAAATCTAAAAAATTTGGAGAGCCTTGATTTGTCCCACAACAGCCTGACAGGACAAATACCTCTTGAAATTGTTCAGATAGATACTCTCCAATATTTCTCTGTTGCCTTCAACAACCTCTCAGGAAGGATCCCATTTAATGAACATTTTTTAACATTTTCTGAAAGTAGCTTCCAAGGCAACCAAAAGCTTTGCGGTCAACAATTAGAAAGAGAATGCCCTGGAATTGGAAATGACAATGAAGTTGAAGATGGAGCAAGAAAAGAAAATAATCCCAATGAAGAGAGCATCCTTGATAATCACTTGTTATTCTATTCACTCGTATTTATAGCATATGCTATTGGATTCTGGAGTGTGATTGCCCCACTTTGCATCAGTACAAATTGGCGAAGAAAATACTTTGCCACTATAGATGGATGGATTGAGTATCTTTCCTACAAGTTTTGATCATTTCTTTGCACCAATTGTTGTTTGAAGTTTGAACTTACACACTGTGTAACTTTAACTTTTCAATAATGAAATACACTTTATTTTGTGTGTATCTGATATATATCTTTATTACTTCCAGTCCCACCACTATGCCAAAATCCCCAAGATTTTGGTTAAATTTTGGTGGTTAAAATTGCTAGTCTACTTTCAAAGTATATTGAGCAACTTTAAATTAATCTAGACTATATCCCCTGTTTGAAGTGATCTAAACAACTTTTAAAACGCCGCGCCATTGAATATTATTATATGCATTCAACTGAGAAAACATAGGCAGAGGAAAAGATTGTGCAGCTTGTTGACCACACCAAACTGGGTTCCATCAACATGAGGGAAACGTTTTCAATAAGTAGGACAAACAATGACTTTGATTAGTCTTGGTATGTGGCAGAGTGAAAAAATTTGAAATGGGCAGCTAAAGTGTTGGATTATTTCACTTTTCTTTCATTTCTAATCATGTTGCTTCTTCTTTGTATTTCTTCAGTAAGGCTGATGCAGCAAGCAAACAAAGCAAGCAAGTTTCCAAGTCAATCACAAGTAGCAGTCAAGTCATGAACGAAACCTCATAGTCCACATTGGAAGTTAACATTAGTCTCTCATGAAAGTTACAGTTTCCTATAGTTATAATTTGTTTAGAGTGCATATAGAGGATTGGATCATATCTATAT